>PVJS01002781.1:0-81122 GCA_004027185.1 Glis glis
GTGGTGCACGCTTGTAATCCCAGTACTTTGGGAGGCAGAGACCAGAGGATCCGGGTTCACGGTCAGCCTCAGCTCGCTCTCTCTCTCTCTCTCTCTCTCTCTCTCTCTCTACTAATTGAGGCCCTCCGCAACTTCGTGAGACCCGGTTTCAAAATAAAGTATAAAAAATAGGGCCGGGGGTGTAGCGCGGGGGTAGAACACCCCTGGGTTCAATCCCCAGTACCGCAAAAAAAAAAAATTAAAGGTAAACCTAGAAGGGCAATTATAGAACTGAGAACTCATAATATTTAGCATATCAGTATAGTGCTAGTATTAGGAATTCAAAAGTTTTAGGTAATTCATTTGCAGCAGGGCAACTTGTTACAAGAGCTATTTAACATAATTTCTAGATCAAAAATTCCAGCAATGAAGGAACTATTTTCTTACAGAGGTTAGCTTATCAATCACAAAGCCATTTAAGCACACAAAAGCACAGCAGGGAGTGCTTGCATATTTTCAGATGGAGGTAGAGCTTCAGGGCAGTAGGGTGACATTTAATATGAGAAACAGGACTATCATTGCCTTTGTCATAGAGTGTTATAAAGATCAAATGAAATAATATACACAAAGAGACCGGCCTCCACAGATAGCAGATCAATAAGTGCTTGTTAAATTTGAAATACATCCCTTGAAGATGTTCTTTCAAAGATTTGTACAATACCTTAGTTTATAAGTTGAAAACTTGAAAGAACTATCACTTTATAAATATGATTATTAAAGCATATTGTAACTAAAAAAACACCCATATTTTAAGGTCTAACCCCTAAACTGTTATAGATGTGAATAGAGAATGATGTAAAACATTATAACTGATATTAAAAGCAAGCAATCAAAATGGATTCAGGAAGAAAAGGTACAAATATACGAACTAAGAGAGAGATCATTTTAATCAGAATGAAGATCTGGAATCTGGCGTCAGTTGTCTGTAGTAGCTGTACATTGTGTAGCTTCTAGGTGTTGGGGGAATAGTGTTGTGCATGGAGGGTATTTTATGCCTGCAAATGGATTAGTTTCATCTTTCCTTTTTTAAAGTCTTCAAATACACAATAAATACAATGTCAGTAATTAGATAACTTAATACAATATTGACATAGACATTGACTAACAATTATGAATAGATAATAAAACCTCTCAGGAAAAACCTCAGTGCTAGATAGTTTTAGGTCTAACAAATACACACACACACAAAAGTCAAGTTAACATACAATCTTAGAGAGTAAAAGTTGAAAATGCCCATTGATTAGATGATATAATACTGTTAAGATGTAGGTAATCCATAAGTTAATATAAATACTTAATACAATTCCAATCAAAATGTCTGGGGGTATTTTTATTTGGAAATGTTCAAATGATTTTAAGATTTATATGGAAAAACTAAGAATCATTGATAGTCTTGAAATAAAAGAGCAATTTGAAGACTTATATGACCTAATGTCAAAACTTAATATAAAGTTACAGTTATCAAAACAGTATTGCATCAATATAAAGTAGTTCAGAGCAATGAAATAAAATAGAGTGTGTAATAGTAGACTCACACTTTTATGACTGATTGATTGATTTCCCCCATATATATCAAAACAAACCAATGGAGAAAGGAAAATATTTTCAATGACTGGTGGTAGAATTAGATAACCATATTTAAATAAATGAATATCAACCACTCCCTTGCCATAAAGAAAAAATAATTTTATTTTACTTTTTATTTATTTATTTATTTTTTGTGTGGTACTGGAGATTGAACCCAGGGGCATTCTACCTCTGAGCTACACTCCCAGCCCTATTTTATTCTTTTATTTTGAAACAGGGTCTCACTAAGTTGCAGAGGGCCTCACAATTTGCTGAGGCTGGTCATGAACCTGCAATCCTCCTGTCTCAGCCTCCCAAGTACTGGGATTACAACCTTGTGCCACCATGCCTGGAAAAAAAATAATTTTAAAAATCACAGATCAAAACATAATAGATAAAATTATAAATCTTTTAGAAGCAAACATAGGGAAAATATCTTTTTAACAATGTTTGTAGGCAAAAATAAGCATAAAATTGATGATTACATTTTAATAAAAGTAAAACTTTCCATCAAAATGAAACATTAAGAAAAGGAAAAGGAAAGACCTATGCCTAAGAAAATTCTCAATGCATGCACCTAATGAATTATCTGTATCCAAAATATCTTAATTTCTCCACCGTTCAATAGCAAAAAGACAAATGGTCCAATCAAACATGCATGCAAGATTTCAATAGACAAGTTATAAAGGAAGCCTTGTAAATTGTCAATAATCAGATAAAAATTGTGTTCAACATCACTGATCATTAGGGAAATGAAAATTAAAACCACACAGGATTACCAATACACATCCATTTCAATGGTAGAATTAACAAAACAAAACAATCCCAAACACTTGGCACAACCAAATGTTGGCTAGGATATGGAGATCAGAAACAAAGAAAGTTTCATAATAGATCTAAAATACAGAAAAAGAGAAAAAAAGAAGCAGAAACCAGATGGACAAATAAATAGCAAGGCAGTAGATTTTAATATCATCTAGTAATCACATCAAATTTAAAAGGACTAAATAAGCACAGATCATCAAACTGAAAACAACAGAAGACTGAATACCTGGTGTTTACCAGAGACCTGCCTTAAATTTAAAAAAGTTTGAGAGTAAAGGAATAAAAATATAAACCACACAAAAATTTTACTGATGCTAGTAAAAATTACTTGAATCAGTTGGAAAGAGTTCCAACTCTTTTTCAGACTGGAACAGCCACTTATTAGAACATTATTCTTAATTTTAATCTATACAATATAGATCCACTCCAGTCTCTTAGTGTCTAACTTTTATATTTGGCAGTAAGAATGGAATGAAGTTTTGTCTCCCCTGAGAGTTTTTATTGTTAGAAATGCATTAATCTCTGTATGAAAGTCAAGGAAAGCTTTGATGGTAAACAGTAATTTACAATTCTATGCAACAAACTCTATAGGAGAAAAACATAGGTAACTAAACTGCTTATGGCATATAAGCTATATTTACATAGAGGTTTTTTTCTGTTTTCAAAAATTATTAAGTTAGGGAAAATTTCTATCTGTCAAAATGTTAACCTAATTTATTATTTAAATAAATTACCCTCACTTTCAAAACACAAGGAAGTAAGGGATGAGATCATTTGGTGGCTAGGGCTGGCTTGGTTGCTTTTTACAGGAATCAATGTAAAAGCCTTTAGTCCAGTGAAGTGCTTACAACTTGGATACTAAGACCAGACTGCCCTAAATTCAACTCTACTAGATATGTCACCATAGGCAGGTCATTTAACTTCTCGATCTCCACTTCCAGGCTGTAAAACAGATAATAATAGCATCTGCCTCACACATTTCTTGTAAGCATTAAATGGATTAACATACACCAAGGCTTTAGGACAGATCCTGCTACAGAGTGCCAAAATTATTTTTATTTTTCTTGTAGTATTCAAAATCAAATGATATTTTTATATTTTTGGAAATGTAGAAGTCAAATCTATATTTAGAAAACTAGCATTTATCTAAAATGTATTAGATGAAATCATTACTATTTAACGTTTTAATATTTATTTGTATAAGTAAATTTAATAATTTTAACTATAAGTAAAGTAGAGCACTAATATTACACTAGAAAAAATGTTTAAGTAAAAATAAAACAACAGGGACCTCATTTAATAACAAATAGGAAAAGTTCAAACAGTCACATAAATGTAAAATATAAATATATTTCAATGTTATTTTTAATTAAGCATTATTTTAATTTTACTTTTACAAATTATTTATACAAATTATTATACAAATGCATAATTTGTAATAGTATTTACTAGGTTTTCTCAAGTATAACAAAAATATATTGTGAAACAAAAAATATTTCTTACAGAGTATTTATATATATATATATATATATATATATATATATATATAAAACTGAGGCCAAAACTAATAGTTTAGTAGTGGTGTCTCATATTTGAAAGAAAAATATATATGAAGAGAAGCTAATTAATCACTCTAGGCATGGATATTGATGAAAATTGTAAGATTCTTTCACTACAGGAGACATTATGTGATTTTTTCCCCTGAAACTCATTATAGCAGGCTTCAAAGAGTTGAAACATGGTAAGGACCAAGGAAAAATATTAAATAAGAGTTGGATTTTCTTTTAAGACAAGACAGAACAATATTAAAATGACAACAGCTACTTCAGGAGATACTTTACTAATCTTTGTAATTGTTCAATTACAGCTAGTAAGATCTCTTGTCAAAAAGTTTTAGAGTTTCATATACTTAGAAGACAAGAGTAGGATTTAGCTAAATTCCACTTTTATGTTTCCTTTTATGTTTCATAAATTTAATTGAATAATTTTAATAATTGCATTGTTGTCAAAAAGACTGAGTATATCTGATTATTGGGAATATGCTTTACCAATTTAAAGCTAGATATGATGTCTTATTTCCATTTTAAGTACAAGTAGGGTAGAGTAATTGCATAGGAATTAACACTTCCAAAAATTGTTAATTTTATTTGTATCTTTATCTGTGCCACAGGGGCCATCCAAACACATGGTAAATAATCCCTGCCAAATACAGTAATAGAAAATTTATTATTATACATTATTTTTCTAGTCTTTCTATAAACAAAAGAGTATGCAAATGTTTCTCTGAATCAATTTTTATTTTCTATTTTGCTTATCTGCTCTCTCTTGTTCTGCTTTTCTCTGATGTTCCACCCCAATATTTGATGTTGTTGTTACTGAATATTCAAGACCCTTAAGAAAATAATATTAAAAGAATTTAATAAATAGAACTTTGATTTAATCAACAGCAAAGCTTTTACATAACACACAGTCTTTTGTGCATGATTATCATACATGCACCCTTTATAACATCCTCCTGTGGAGAAAATTAGTAAAGAGACAACTGTAACAATTTAAAAACTCTAATCAACAAACTGTACAAAGAGATTGTCATCTGAATGTTCTCAGATTTTCTTCTGAAGCATCAAACTCTGAAAATAGGTTATTTTCTGTTAAAGAATGATAAATGCTGAAAAATGCTTACTGCCATTTTCTCCTACCATTTGTATTAAAGTAGAACTGAATTGCTGAAAAATTACAATTTATTGAGAAATATAAAGAACAGTACAGAATTGTCTAAAGTTGCACTATTCTGAGGATCACTATTGCTTTTCTCATTTCCTTTCTTAAATTTATATTGTGTATTTAGATATTGAAGTAGTCATTTAATAATTAGGTGATCATTTCCCTTTTGTCTAATTGTAAAAACATCAGGTGATTAGAAGTATTTGCAAAGCAAATAAAAATAATTAAATGCTAAAGTATCTTTAATTATACTGCAATACATACTGTTAATGATTTAATGCCATATATTTATTGAGATATAACTCATTATTTATACAATTCTCCCATTTAAAATGTATAATCCAATCATTTTATTATGTTCATAGAGTTGTGAACCATTTATTTCCTTTTTTCTTTTCATATTTTTATATTCTGGAGAAGTTTTAAAAATAGCATATAGAAATGATACTCATTTTTGCACGTTGATTTTTTTATCTTGCATCTTTGCTGAATTTATTATTTCTACCAGTTTTTTTTAGTGGAGGCTTTAGAGTTTTCTATATGTAAAATCATCTCTTCTGCAAACAAACTTAATTTCCTCCTTCATCTATAATCTGGATACCTATTTTTTATTTCTTTTTCCTCATGACTCTATCTAGGATTTCCAGTTTTAAACTGAATCAAAGTAGTGAGAGTGGACATCTTTGTCTTGTTCAGGATCTTAGAGGAAGAGCTTCCACCCCATACCCATTCAGAATGATATTAGCTGTGGGTTTGTCAATACATGTCTTATTTAGTTGAGCTATTTTCCTTCTATACCTAATTTGCTTAGAGTATTTAATCATAAAGGAATGTCAAACTTTTCGAAATGCTTTTTCTTCATCTATTCAAATAGTCATATTCTTTTTGTCCTTCCTATTACTGTGAAATATCACATTTATTGATTGGCATATGTTGAAACTTCTTTGTATCCCTGGGATAAATCCCATTTGATAATGGCAAATGATCTTCTTAACATGATGTTAAATTTGGTTTGCCAGTATTTTGTTGAGGATTTTTGTATCTGTGTTCCTTAGGGATATTGGTAAGTAGTTTTATTGTTTCTTGCATCATAGTCTGGTTTTGGTATAGGGTAATGCTAGTCTTGTAAAATGAGCTTGGAATTCCTACCTTTTCCTTTTTAAAAAAATATTTACAAAGAATTAATGCTATTTCTTCTGAAATGTTTGATAAAAATGAGCAATGAAGCCATTAGGTCCATGTTATATATAGAGATAAGTACTAGGAAAGGAGAGGTTGTTTGCAAACAAAAATGTAATAAACATTTTATTTTTTCCTCTCTTGCTTAAAATCCCATTGAAATGCACAATTTAAAAATATTCAAGCATTAGGAAAGAATAAATAGTATCATCAGTAAATAGGCAAATTAAGGTGTTTCTGGAAAATAATAGCAAATGAGAAGGGAAGGAGGAACCAAAGAAACCAAAGGCCATAATATTTTAAATATTTCTAAGGGATTAAATCAACATCCTTCTCAAGAGTACCAGAAAAAGTTCCAAATGTAATGTTAATGACACAACAATAATTAAAACAAAAACAAATACAACCCAAATAACCAGGTATGGAATTAAGCTCTTGGGACAAATATTAGGTTTATTGAACTATTACTTAAAAAGCAGCAGGGCAATGACACTTTCCTCATCAGGAGCATATAAAACAGCAATCTGGGAATTTATTCTATGATAAATCAATAAACAGATTGAATTAGAATAATTAAAATATCTGTTAGGTTGGAGACGAAATACTGAAAGATAGTGTACCCACACAAAAAAATCCTTGTCAGCAATAAATGAATAGAAACTATGAATACATGAGATATGAGAGATTTCTAGAAATCAGTGAGAAATACAACAAACAGAATTTGTAAATTGTATTAAAGAGCAATGCAGAAGAAACATAAATGTATTTTCATAAAAATATAATAAAATATTTTTAATGCCATAAAATGGCATCTTCTTCACAACTATCTTCATCTTCTTCATAACTATCTTGCTTGTTGTTAGTTCTTTAATCTGCCATATTCATTTTAGAATTAACTTGTCAAGTTCCACAAATTATATAATTATGTTTGAGTTCAACTTATGGATCATTTAAGGTAATGTGGAAAAAATTGACACCTGTATAATATTAAGGTTTAACATCTATTCAGACTTTCCTTTATGATAGTAAACAAAGTTTTTAAATTAAATTCATGTTTACTAACTTTTTGTGTATTGATTATTTGTATTGATTTTTTAAATTTACCACTGATAGATGATTTCATTATTTAAAATCTCTGCTCAATTTACTCTTGCAATGCAGTGCAAGTCATATCTGATATAATTTGTAAATAATGATGACTATGTATCTTCATTGCTTGCAAATGACCTCACTTATTCATCTTGTTTTATTTCATTAGCATTTCAGCACAGCACTGAATCATAATGCTAGTGAGGAACATCATTGCCTTAACCCCGACTAACAGGAATGCACCAAATGTTTTATAATGCAGTTACAGAAGTTAACTATCCATTCCTGAATTCATAAATATTGTCAAGAAGAAAAGAATATCAATATTGGGTTGGCGGTGTCACTCAGTGGTAGAGTATTTGACTACCTGTAATAGTACCTAGGCTCTAAGCACTGAAAAAAATTGTAAATTTTAATATCATAATACTTATAATCTATATACCTTATGTGTAATATCTGAAAAGTTGAGAAAATAATTATTTTTGACACATCAGAGCAGATATGTGATATCTTTTATTTTAATTTTTCTTAGTATTAAAACACAATCATGGGATGATACATGTGTAAACAAATGTTTTGGGTGTTACCAGTAACATATAGTCTCAGTTTGTAATATCCATTTATAAAGTACATTTTGAAGTGCTTTGGATGATAATTTTATAAAGCAAGTATAACTCAATTTTCAGTGAGAAGAAACATATATATGAGGAAATATATACATGCATATGTATATGAATGCATATGTATATATAGAAATATATATATGAAGAATATATACATGTATATGCATATATTTGTGTATGTATGTATAGAAACATATATGAAGAAACATTTATAAAGAAACATATATGTATGTATATGTACATGTATATGTATATATATTTTGCTTTTAACAGTTAATAGGTCTGACTTTGAAAAGTTTAATATAATGTTTCTTAAGTTTCTGTATACAGCACTGTGCTGAATAGTGTTTTAGTATGTATGAATCTTATTGGGGAAGAAAAATCATTTATGTAGAATAAGAAGTATAAAAAAGTCATTTTGGATATAATACTTGCATTTATAAATGGTCAGACAAATCATGTTGGCAATTATTGTCTCTGTCTGAAATGTATTTACTAAACTCTTAGTCCCTAATATTAAAATAAATATTTATCATCAAAGAACAATATGTCTACTAAAGTAGTTATATTTATTTATTTGGAAGGCAATGATTCCCTTCTGGCATAAAGAGTTAAACCTAATACTTTTCCATTGACTTAGAATGAAAGTCCAATTGATGAAAGATAGAGAGATAAAATGAGAAATATTGAACACAGGCTCCAAAGTAGTTCTGTCATCTCCAAATGTTCTTGAAAAATGAGCTAAGGCATGGTAAATTTATCTTTAAATATGGAGTTGTATTTTCACTTATAACTTTGAAATGTCCTTTATATATAAAGCACAAAAAGCTTTGTTATCAAAAGATCTTGAATTCATTCTCTTTGACTTATACAATTTGTAGAGCAGCCGAAGCAAAAGAAAACATCAGGTTATTATTGCTAAATGTATTTAATTCAATGACAGCTTTACATCTTGAAAAATAATAAATGACTAAGGGAGCTTATTTTTAATTTAAATTTAACATAGCAATTATTAAGTGGATTTACTCTACAGAAAATAAAAATTATTTTTTTGCCAAACAGAAAATAAAGATTTTTTCAAATATTACAGATTTAGAGTAGAGATTTCTACTTTTGACTTTAGGTAAAGAGGCAGTTTACAAAAGGCATTCCAGTTCTAAAATACTTTCTCTATAAACTGTTTAAACATTACTGAAGGATCAAGGAAGACTGACAATCCCCCCTCAGTGACCCAATTGATGATACTCTGAGTAAATGTTACTGCTAGCCCTCTGGAGCTACAATAGAGCATCTGGCCTGTAGGAAAAAACAAAGACAATCAGAAAAAAAAAAAGCAGTATTATTTTATTTCAAAAGAGAGTACTCTAACTCTAGTTTTATTTTTCTTTCTTTTTTGTTTTAAAATGTACCTAAATGCATTTAAATAATATAAATCTAGTGAGACCCTATTTCCAAATAAAAAATAAAAATAGGGCTGGGGGTATAGCTTAGAGGTAGAATACCCCTGGATTTAATCCCCAGCACCACACACAAACACACATACACAAAAAAAAGTTTTACATTTTTACATAACAATAATGTAATCTATGAAAAATATTTTGGGGAAATAATGCATACACAACATCATATGCTTAATACTATATATATTTTTGCTATCATTCTACCTATCATTTTTAAGTGTTATCTCTTATTGCTAAACCAAAATACCTTATAGTGTTTGAAAAAAGAAAAATTAGGGACTTGCATCTGTGGGATTTGAGTTGATTCTGGCCTCTCAATAATAGATACTATACTTGTGACTTTATTTTGTTTTTATCCTTTGAATCACTAGTAAAGTGTAGTGGTTCATCAGACCTATGATTCTCGTTATTCTATTATGAGAATTGACCTTTGGTGGTAATGCAGGAATTATGATGGAGCAGATAATATGAGTGGCATTCACAAAATATAACATAAATATTTTCATCATGACAAGTATTTTTTTAACCACTACTGCAATCAAAAAACAAGAAGAAAAATTTTGAGGGATCAAATATAATAACTTTATTCAATTCAATGAATAAACACTTTTTAAAAAGCTCAATACTTGTCGATGATTGATATTCTTAATGAACATAGAATAGAGTGGAACTTTATCTTTAAAAAAATAGTTATCAAAAACTGAGACCAAGCCAGGCATGGTGCACACGTCTGTAATCCCAATACTTTGGAGGCTAAGACAGCTGGATCACAGGTTTGTGGATAATCTCAGCAACTTAGTGAGGCCTTCTGTAAATTAGTGAGACCCTGTTTCAGAATAAAAAATAAAATAGAGCTGGGGGTGTAGCTCAGAGGTATGATGCCCCTGGGTTCAATCCCTAGTACCAAGTAATTAATTAATTAACTAATTAATTAATTTAAAAATTGAGGCCAAACACTTTTTTAGTGATGAAACACTCGAAGCATTCCCATAACAATGCACCAATAAAGAATTTTTAAAAACATTAAGGCAAGCATGCTAATAAGCATTGTCTCTATTAAACATTTTCCAGAGATCCTATTTAATGCAGTAAACCATGAAAAGGATACTTATTCTAATTACTGAAAAATAAAGGGTAAAACTTATGTTATTACAAATGATGGTATTTGCTCCTTGAAAATCCCTTAGGACTTTAGAAATTGTCTAATTAAAAAGAAAAGTTTAGCAACATATTCAAAGGCCACTTAGCATGGATCATATAAAATTCAATTGCCAAAAGAAGTCAAGATTTAAAAAAAATTAATTTATCTACTTAGTTAAGTAGATATAAAGATAGATGAATACATAGTGCTTTTATGATGGCTGAACCATTTTACATTTCCATCAATAATGTCCAATAATTCCAATTTTTAAATTTTTTCACCAATACTTCTTACCAAAATCTTTTCTTTTAAATCATAGAAATCTTGATAGGTATGAAGTGGTATTTCCCTATGGTTGTCTTTTGCATTTTCCTGATGATAAATATGTTGAACACCTTTCATATATATATCAGTTGGTTATTTGTATGTTTCATATTTTGTATTCTTTTGCCTATTTATGCTATAGATTTTTCTTTACTACTTATAGCTTTTTAGTTTTATGTAGTATACTTATTTATTTCTGCTTTTTGCCTATACTCTTGCTGTCATATACATGAAATCATTTCAAGACCAAAGTCATGAAGTTTTCCCTCTATGTTTTCCTCTAGTAGTCATAGTTTCAGATCTTACATTTAGTTTAATCCACTTTGAGATGATTTTTATATATGATGTATGATCAATAGTACAATTTCATTATTTTGCATGTGTATATCCAGTTTTCCCAGTGCCATTTGTTGAAGAAAGTATTTTGTCCACACTCTGTGTTTGGCACCTTATGGGAGATTAGTTGACCACACAAGCATGGGTTGATTTCTGTTCATTAGGGGATTTTCTCTTGACTTTAGTCCAGTTCCATATTCTTTAATTAATATAGCTTTGTAATATAATAATATAATTTGAAATCAGGAAGCATAATGCTTCCAGCTTTTTTTGTTGTTGTTCAACATTATTTTAGCTCTTCTAGGTCTTCCGTTGTTCTATATGAATTTTAGGATCCTTTTCTACATTGGGATTATGATGGCGATAACATTGAAACTCTGTATAGACTGCCTTGTGTGGTTGGGCTTGGGCCTATTGCCCTGGGTTGTTGCAACTCCTGGATGATCCACAGCTGCTGCGATCTTTCCCACCAGCTGAGAGCTTCTTTTCCTAGTGAGATCCACTTGGGATCTTGAAACTGAGATCCACAGCTGTGATGCATGATAGATGCCCTGCAGCTGCTGTGACCCAGCAATTCCACCAATCAGTTCTTAATTGCCCTATGCCAACTCTGCCAGGTCTCACAGCACTATGGATGACAAGAGACAGCAGCAGATCTCCCATTCAGTGCTCTGAAAGCCTGGACACACCTCATCTCTGCCCTTTTTCTGTGGGAGAACTCGCAGAAGATATTTCCAGGCTATAAAGTGTACTCACCTGGGATAAGGAGAAATGCCGGCAAAGCAAAACTGTTCTTCTTACTTATTTTAATGTAGCCATTCTGGGTTCTGAGTTCTTTGGGGGTACTGCAATGTTTTATTTGTATTATGGTGTTTCTACAAAGTTAATCTGGTTCATATATGATGGTTAAGTTAGTGTTGCTGTGGCATGAGGAATACCAAAGCCTCCTATACTACCATTTTCTTGATGTTACCCTCCTTTTAGGTTTTTAAAACAGTGCTTCTTTAAACAGCTTGCACCAGTCCCAAATACTTACAGATGTTATATTTTATCAATTGCCTACTATTCATCTACAATTATGTTTATATAAAGACATTTATACACATACAGACACACAAATATTTGGGAAAAGGGCAAATTTTGTTTTATATTTGACATCTTTGATTTACATGGGGTTTTGTGCTGTTCAACAGTCTTTGGGGTGGACTCAATTTGCATAGTCCACATTTTGTAATCATTGAATTTGTTCAATTTCAAACAAAACGTCCATGTTTCACAATTGTCTGTACCTATCCATCAAAATTTTGGGATGTGAAGGGAGACAAGATGGCAACTTAGAAACAGGTTGAGTGTTCTAGTTCCTCTACAGTTTGGAATTGAAATAGCCTGGGGAACAGCTACTCGATGAGGTGGGTGACTGAGGACATGCACTGAGGTTTAATATTGGACAGGTAGAGACTTGGAGAAACTCAGAGACTCTGGTAATTGAAACAGTGTGAGGAAGAGTTCATCGGTTCCAAGACTGCACTTTCATTGCCAGGGCAAGTCAGGGGAAGAGGGGTCACACAATGAAAGAGAAAGAGAAGCATGCCTGATAAAATGATTACAGAAAAAGTAGCAGAAAGATAAGACCTGCTGAATGTAGCTGAACTGGAAACGGCATGGTGGGCTGTTTCATTTTCTCAGTCTATAAGTGGAACTGTCAGGGAAGTCATCTTGTAGGGTGAAACCCTCCAGCAGGCAGGGAAATGGAGCCAGGCATACTCCACTGCCCCCATGCCAGGCCCTCTGCAACATCAGGGCACCCGCAGGTTCCCAGGCCAGATGTGGAATTTCCAGAGCCACCTAAGTCTATACCAGAGAAGGCAACGTTAAGTCTTTGTGATTAATCCTGGACTTTTGGTGTCTCCCTGTGCACAAGAAATCCCTACTAGTACAGAAAACTGCTCCAGGCACCAGAGAGAGACCCAGCTACTGGGATGAGGATGACACAGTTCCCAGGGGCTGCCAGCTCACAGGGCACAGACGAACATCCAGAGCTTCCTGGGTCTGCACAAGAGGAGGAGGAGGATGGGGTGAAGATTGTGGACTGGCTAGGGAGAATGAGCTCCATACAGTTTCCTGAAGTAAAAGCCTGATCTAGATGTGGGAAAAACAACAAACAAACAAACAATCATAAAAACCTAAATGCATAGCTTCCCGTGGTTAGGTCACAGCCTCCATATCCAGAACCAGTCAGAGGATTCCAGCCAAGGTTGCACCACTGGCCACACTCTGACCCTGGTGCACCTAAAAGAAGTCCCTGTATGTTAAACACACTGGCAAGAAGAACATTTGACCTTTTTCATATTTTCTTTTGATTGTATATGTACTGTCTTCAAATTTGGTTTGTTTGGCTTCCTGTCACTACTTGATATTTTATACTTTTATATAATTTTAAGTTTTTATTTTTTGTTTTTGTTTTGGTACCGGAGTTTGAACCCAGGGTCACTCTACCTCCGAGCTACACCCCCAGAATTTTTAATTTCTTTTTTGAAACAGGATTTTTTTCTAGTTTTCTGAGTCTTGCTACATTGCTGAGGCTGTCCTCGAAACTGCTATCCTCCTGTCTCAGCCTTCTAAGTACTAGGATTACAGGCATGCACCACCATGCAAAGCTTAATTTTAAGTGCATTTAAATTAGATTATCCTTCTCTATCTTTTCTTCTTTCTCATTTATATTCAGTCCCCTTCTGTTTTTCTCTATCTCATCTCATTTTTTTCTTCTGTTTTCCCACTTTTCAGGTTTTTTATTTATTTTTGTTCTTTTCCCTTTCTCCTCTATTGTCTATACAGTTTAATATTAATTTTTCTTCCTTTATTACTTAATTTCACCCTTCCTATATAATCTCTCCCACTTTCCTCTCTCTGGTTAATGGAGTTGGAAAGAAAATTTTCAATAATATTTTATTATATGTTTATATGTGGTTTGCTTTCAAGCTATAGCTGTCACTGATGGATATTCCTGTCTCTCAAAATGAAGATAGGAATTAAACAGTACTTTAAACATCGTGTGGTACTCTAAGGCCAAGATGAGCCCCTAGCCTGGGGCATATTATAAAATGGAATAATCTTACTAAAAAGAATCTCAAATATCAGCAAAAGAGATATCTATCCTAACATAGAGACACAGATAACAAAAGAAAAAAAGGCAATTAGATGCCTCTGAAATGGGGGTGTCTTCTCTTTTAGGGTTCTTGTCCAGTGGATTTCGATGAATGAAATCCAAGGACTAGCGAAGGGTGTAGAAATATGGAAGTTTATTTTAAGTCAGGGAAAGATAGAGGACAAAGCAGCTCCCCCCACCACAAGGAGGGGGGTGTCCAGAAAGAGAATGACCTCTAAACTCTTGGGAAGGAGGCTTTTAAACCTTACTGAGGGTTTATATCTGCCCTTTTAGAATTGGTCAAAATCAGGTTTTGGGGAACCAGTGACTTTTTTAATTTTGATCCTTAATTTGAATGATTATCTGTGGGCTGCTCAGGGCCCTGAATCCCTCGTGCCCACCAGTCTCTCACTTTCCTGTTTACCTCACCAACCTCACAGAAGGCATGCAGATGAACTTCTTCCTTCCTGTTCCCAGGTCCTCTGCCCTGCCTCATGTCCCCACTCTGATGAAGTCACCCTAACTGCTGTTAGGGAGAAGGGACAATGACTGCTCTAACTGCTTCGAGCTGGTAGGGGGCGCTGTCGGAGTACTGTAGTTTAGGGTCTCATGGGTGGATGATCTAGAGGACCATGGAAGAAGGAATTCTTCATCAGTAGATGGAGGGCTGAAGGAGGCTGGTCATCTTGGCTCAAAGTCATTCATGGTGGTTCAGTGGGCATCTACATGAAAAACCGATACATTAGTACATTATACAATAACCAAGACATCTTGCCATAATGGATTTTTATAACCCTTTACCTTGGGCCATCCACCTGTTAGCATCTTAAATTGGAGGCCAGGAAGCCAACACATTTGCATAGACCATGAGTCATTATATTGGGAAAAGTTTTTGTGGCATAAAGCCTGAAAAAAAGAAAGCATGTTGTTTTTAACTTAGCTTAAGCAGTTTGTTTGTTTGTTTGTTTGTTTTTGTCCGTAGAATTTTGGACAGGACTCAGATCTTCCAGGAGCTTACAGGAATAGGAATTTCTACTTTGTGTAGTGTCTGATGGTCCTAGACCTGTAAAATCTCAAAAATGGCAGGTTTAACTTTACATAATCTTATAAGGACTTAACTGGAGGGAGATTTTGGGCATTGGTGTCATATCTTATTTTTCTGTGAGTTTAAAGATAGAAGTTCTATATAAATGGTTTTAACTCATTTTTATTACCTATGAAATAGCATATTTGCCTCTGGTTATACTGATTTTTTCTGGGTATTCAAGACCAAGAAGTAGTCCCTGTTTGGAAAACACACACACACACACACACACACACACACACACACACACACACACACTTATATATATATATATATATATATATTTTAAACAATTTTTGCTGTTAAGTCAGTCAAGGCTCCTCAGAGTTATCCTTAGGGACTTGAGGATTTCATCGCTACCAGTTGTGCTGTCTGCCAGGAGAGGTCACAGTCTTGCTGACCATTGGCTTCCCTGGATGCATAGGGGACATTTCCTCTCTGATGACCCTCCTTTCTACAGAGTATGTGCTGGTGGCTCCCAGGCTCTGAGGCCTTCATGATCTCCCTGTTTCAGGGGGTCAGATGACTCACCAGAGTTGTATCAGCCTTTAGCGAGGTCCTACCCTGGGTCCTGTTAGACTTTGGAGGACAAGGGCAAAATTATTGGTTGTTTCCTTAGTCCTTTTATCTCCTGATTGTTTTCTAAGTCTCAGTTGTTTAACATCCAGAAGGTCAGTCTCACCACTCCTTTTAAGCTGTCTTGCAGGAGATGGCTATTATCTCAAAACACTGTTTTTGTGTTGTACTGCTGTTAAACATTAACAAACAACTGTTATATAGTTTTATAAGAAAAACACAAGACAATTATTAGGGATAAAACAAATCTCATTTGTATCTTTGCATAAATAAGATGTTTATAATGCAATTAGGTTATATATATAACCTGGAAAAGTTATCACTATTTCATTTTGTTTAGATGCCATTTACTTAGTAATATTACATTTTGTATTTTAGAAATCCTGTACATTTTGGGAACACAAATATCTAAAACATTGTTGTCAATATATAGAAGTGAACAGGAAAATATCTTAATAAAATGTAAAATTTTGCTCTCTAGGCTTGTTTTTGTAAAATTTTACCAAAAGCAGATCAATATCTTAAGAAAACCTAATTGTTTTAAACATCAAATCAATGCATTTAATAAGACTTTTAGAAACCTTTTAAACAATTCCTTTTAATTTTAACAAACCAGCTTTATCACATACAACATTTTTTCATTAGTTTTACCCTTTACAGATTATTTGCAACTTCCTCAAACTCTCTGCAACATGCTTAACTCTCTGTTTTTTGTTCTCATCTTTCTTTTCCCTTATGAGATAATTCAGTCATTTAAAACAAAAATCTTGTCGTACAAAATTCTTTTCTACCTAAAAGTATCCCTTTCTTTCTTTATTATAAGATCCCGCATGCCTACAAATCTCTCCTTTATTTATTTATTTATTTATTTATTTGTTTGTTTGTTTGTTTTTGTCTTATGGGGATCTGGTAGTATGACAGTTAGTTAGTGTGGCCAGAATGGCCACATCTGATTTACCTTGCTGACATAGCTTTGGATTTTTCCTTAATACAAATTTTAGATCCCTTACTTTTCCTGCAAAACAGATCCCACTGGAAGATGGTGTCACTATTTACACTTCTTTTTTCTGGTGGCCATCCTATCTGTCCTTTGATATATACTACCAAACTCAGGCACAGGAAAGACTAGGAATTTAATGGGGTGCTGGCAAGCTTGGCAGATGGGCGATTTCCCATCTAAGAGACAGAGGAGAAATAAAAGCATCCTTTTATTTCTCTCACTGTGGGGTTGGTCCCAGAGAATCTCCTGGGCTACCTGGCAACTATTTCATGCATGGCCATAAATGGAGTGCATCTACTGGATTTATCCATGCTTACCATTGTGAAGAAGAGCTGACGCCTAGTTACAACTGCCAGATACATTATGTGATGTATCTGTGATGGGGTATCAGTGAGCTGACACCTAATTATGACCACCAGACACAGGTATTGCATCTGTGGTGGGGTGTCAGCGAACCATGAGACCAACACCCTTACAACTGAGGGCCTGATTGTGCCATGGTAAATGCGGTACATACACATATTGCTGTCTGTATGTGATTTCCCTTTGTTGCCAAAGGGAAGTGTACATAGTTAATCTGTATTTAGTTTTTCCTAGAATGATGGCCAATAAGGGAATGAAACTCAGGTTGTCCAGAATCTGCAGCTCTATCAGCAAAAGATTGTTAAGGAGTGTTATTTTTCTGATCATTACTACCAAATTTCTAGGGTACTCAGGTAAAAGAATAGATAGTTTTTCCCATCAAAGCAATGTATACAAGATTACACATTGATCTGAACCCTAATTTCTAGCAACCTTTATTGTCTTTTAGTAAAGACCCCAAAACAAAGCCATTTTACAATATTTTTATATACCAACAAATTAGAAGCCCTTTGAATAGACTCAAATGTTATTTTAGATCCCAAGAAGCCATGAACATTTTAAAGCATTAATTACATTTTGCATTTACCCAATTAATAATTAAATTAAGCTCAGTCGTGGTGGTGCACGCTTGTAATCCCAGTACTTGGGAGGCTGAGACAGGAGGATCTCTGGTTCGCGACCAGCCTCAGCTACTTAGTGAGGCCCTCTGCAACTTAGTGAGACCCTGTTTCAAGAATAAAGAATAAAAAAATAGGGCTAGGGTGTATCTTGGAGGTAGAATGCCCCTGGGTTCAATCCCCAGTACCACAAAACAACAACAACAAAAAAAAACTATAGATTACCCCTGAAAATTAAGACATCAGATAAACATCATTAGTATCTTAAAACCTTTTTCCTGCCACAGAGAAAACTTTAAAAACAATGAACATTGTATTTGAAACATCTTACAGAGGTAAACATAAACTTGATTGACTATTTACCTAGGGAAAAAGTACTGGGATTACAAGTGTGCATCACCATGCCCGGAGCTAGCGTTCATTTTTTAAGATGTCAATTTGTGGTACCATGTAGACAATATACAGACACATTACATACATATCACAACAAATAACATCAACAGGTAGTAGGGGACAAGAGTGACAGATATTTATTGCCCAGAGTGAAGCCAGATCTAGAGCTTTTAGAAATCAAAACATACCCTGTCAAAGATTTTATTTTATGACACAGGCATGGGGAAAACCTGTACAGTTGGCAATGCTTGATTATTCAGCCAGGCATGGGTGATACTGAATCAAATTTATCCAGGTGGCCACTTTGTCTCTCCAATGCAGGCAAATGCACCAATTACCACTACTGTTTATCCCCTTTCCTTTTTAGTATACCAAACAGAATTATCCCATGAATAGCTGCTCAATAAAGACAGGAGGAGAAAAAAGAAAAAAAAGATAAAAACCTAGAGAGCCTCAAGTTAGACAAAACAAAAATAAATCAGAACAGCAAATATATGCTTGTGAACCCAGATACATTTGTAAAAATCCATTAGCTCAAAAAATAAAAGGCCATAGTTCCTGTAGTAGAAAGTTATATTTTACTGTATATTGTATAGACACTTGCTTAAGTAGTCTCTTGTTTTTTTCCTTTTTGCCAGAGAAAGGTTAGAATGCAAAGACCTAGAACCCTATAATTGGCTTTTAGATTGTAAGAGAACAAACCACATTAGAAAATAGAATTATCTTACAGGTTTTTACAAGAAACATTTAAACTCAAGCATCTATTTACCCAAGGCAGAAGTCTTTTGTGAGCTTGACCAGCAGCATCAAAGGTCTAGGAGTGAGATGTCATCAGTCACCACATGGGAGGTGCATCTTACCCTTTCCAGATGCAGCATGTATGTGGGCCTAGAGGGGTGGCTTTACAGCACACACCTCCCTTCTCATACATATTAAATTTGGAATGATGGAGAACTCTCCTTTGTTCTCCTCTGCAACATCATGTGTGGTGGAGGTTTAAACCCCCCTGTAGCCAGAAAACTGACCAATGGTAGCTCTCCCAAATTTTTAGAAAACCAAGCAGCTGAGTTCTGACTAGCTTCTCTAAGCAAGGTGACATGAGCTTAGGAAGCATACTGCTGCAGCCATCCATTCTTAGGGAAATTAAGCTAGGTTAGAAGTGGCTTTTTAATTACAGCTGGGGCTGGGGTGGGGCTGAGGTCCCTGTCCTGGGGTCCCTACATGCGATCTGCCCCCTTGCATGGCTGCATCTGCACACTGACTACAGAGAAAATTTGTTTTCTTGTGGGACTGTGGACCTCCTAGTTGAATTCACACGTGCTTGTGAGTGTGTGCATGCCTCAGCTTTAGGTGCCGGTGGTGGCATGGCATTGCCTGATGTGGAAGGGTGTGGCCCGGCCTGGTGGTAGAGACTGTATTTGTGCCACAGGTAGCATGTCTGTACCCTAGTGACTGCAGTGTTGCATTTTGGTTATTTTTTTTCTGTTTATTTGCTGTTTTCCCCTAGCTGCTATGCCTTGCTGGCACTTATTTTAAGAGGCACAGCACAGATTAAGTCTAAATGTAAGCCACATGGGATTAAACTGCCTGATCTGAGCCTGTAAAAACACATGGCAGAAGCCCCAGAAAAAAGGTTTTTTTCCTTTTTACTTACCCTTCCATCCTTCCTGCCCAATGCACCAAGACTGAAAAGAGGGTGTCTCCTCTTTCAGGGTTCTTGTCCAGTGGATTTCAATGAATGAAGTCCAAGGACTAGTGAAAGGTATAGAAATATGAAAGTTTATTTTTAGTCAGGGAAAGATAGAAGACAAAGCAGCTCCCAGTTGTGGGGTGTTCCTGGAAAGAGAATGACCTCTAAGCTCATGGGAAGTGGGCTTTTAAACCTTACTGAGGGTTTATATCTGCCATTTAGGGATTGGTCAGAATTGGGTTTGGGGGAACCTATGACTTTTGCACAATGTTGATTGTTAAGTTGAATGATTATCTGTCAGCTGGTCAGGGCCCTAATTCCCTGGCACCCAACAGTCTCTCATTTTCCTGTTTACCTCCCCCAGCCACACAGATGGCCTTCTTCCTTCCTGTTCGCAGGGCCTCTGCCCTGCTTCACCTCTAAAAGCTCAACACTTTCCAAAATTTCAATCTATAGATATTAAATTGGAGGAAATGCCAGAAAAAAGAATTTAAAAATGATTGTTAAAGTGTTCAATGAATTAAAAGAAGATTTAAGGAATCAACCAAGGAAGACAATACAGGATTTGAAAAGGTATTTTAATAAAGAAATAGAGATTTGAAAAAATAACGAAAAAATATTGGAAAAAAATGCATAAGTGAAATCAAAATTCAATGTAAAATTTCTTCATAGACTAGATCTAGCAGAAAAAGGATATTGGGCTTCAAAGGCACAGGAAATGAGCAAAAACATTCAGACAATAAAGAAAAAATAAATTCTTAAGGTTCCTCAAAAAACTAAACATAGTACTACCATATGACCCAGTTATAACACTCCTCTGGATTAATCCAAAAGAACTATAGTTAGCATACTTTAGTGATACATGCATACCCATGTTTATTACTGCACAATTCACAATTGCCAATATATGGAATCAGGCTTGGTGTCCTTTAACAGATAACTAAAGAAAATATTGTATATACATACAATGACATTTTATTCAGCCATAAAGAACAAAATTATGTCATTTCCAGGAAAATGGTTGGATCTGGAGAGTATCACAGTAACCTATATAAGACAGACTCAAAAAGACAAGTATTGAATGTTACTTCTCATTGGTGGAAGCAAAATGGAAAACATGGAAAAAAGGGACATGATAAAAGCATAAGGAAGACTATTAGGATGAAGCAAATGGGTCAAGGGGACAGAGGATGAGAGGGTAAGGGAAGGTATTGGGGATTGAAGTTATTCAAATTATGTTATATGCATGTATAAATATGCCACAATGAAACCCACTATTCTGTACAATTATTATGCACCAATTAAAAAAACCCCAAAGCTATGGGATGTAAAATGGAATTTGCATAATTAGAAATAAATTAGCTTTTGTATTAAACTACTGGAATGTGAAATTTTGACAGGCAATAAAAAGAACATCTTGCTATCTAAACAGTTCTACAAAACAAAGTATCCATTTCTTTGAAATCAAAGGAACATATTGGAATGAAAAGCAAAAAATTCACAAAGCTTCTGAGTTTTCCACTTATAGTCTACAAATTTAAATTTAACATTGCCAGGAGATAAGACTACATAAAATTCACAGTAAACAGAATCAATGAATTGTGTTTTGAATTGAAATTGGAAAAGAAGAAATAGTGTTGCAAGGTAATCATTGAAAATCCATGAAAATAGGAAATACACATGGTATAATAGAAGATGTATCCAGTTAAGAATGATCATCATAATTAATATCTTGAGAAGTTATACATTGCCTACTAGGAAATGAAATTAAGTGTTTGCAAGATAATTTCTTAGAAAATTTATTTTATGACTATTTTAAGGAACTTCAGATATCAAATAAAATATCTGGCATAAGGATGATATTTAAAAGAGTTAAAAATAATTTCATGATTTAAATATTTTGTGATTTGGTTCACCAAATAAATTAATGTCTAGATTTCATAAACAACAAAATCTTAAGATCATTATACTATTGGTTATCTTAAAATATTTCAGATCAAGTTTTACAAATAAAGCTTCTAAGCAGATTATGAAATAACTCAACTTCTTGAAGATAGAATTCCTCTAAAATATTTTGTTTTGTTCACTCACTTTATCTATTCTTGTATTGTCATCTGTTTATCTTTCTAACTTAATGGACTGCTATATTCTATGTGCCGAAAGAATATTTTGCTATATAAACATTTCCAGACGCAAAATATCCACTTTCTTTAATTGAAGTGAACATATTTGAATGAAGAATAAGAAACTCACAAAACATCTAACTCAATTTTCCATTTAGTCTATAAACTTAAATTTAAAATTCCCAGCAGATAAAATTACATAGCATTCATAGTAAATAGAGCAATGAAATTGTTTTGAATTGAAATTTGAGATGAGCAAACTTGAGTTAGTATGTGGGGATGGAAATACTGAGAGAAATTCCTACCATTATGTTGCACATCATACATGTAGGGACATAGACTCCAAAGTAATGAAATAAGTTTCACAGTATACACTTGTATACAGGAACTTGTATGGATGTAAATCTAAGAAAAATTTCCAAAACAGATGATACTTGTCTGTAGTTTTAACAGTTAACTACCTATGAAGATGAAGGAGGAGAATACAGAATATAAAATACTACAGGAACAGCAAAGTCAGCAGAAAATTTAGTATCCTTAGTTAATTACAAATATTAATTATGGAAATATTAGGATTGAAAAGTCATAAGGTCTGAATTGTGAGAAGACTCTTTAACCTGTGATAGCTTAGCACTAAATATCATATTCTGGCTTATTGAAATGAGAAAACATATCTAGGTGCTATTTTTGTTCATTTTTAATATTGAAATAATCATAGACACAGGAATTTGGGGAGAAAAAGTCGCAGGTCCTCATTTCCCATTTCCCAGCTTCCTCCAATAGTGACATCTCACCTAATTGTAATCCAAAAAGAAAACAAGGATACTGACATTGGTATAATATTATTTAACTACAGATCTTATTCAGATTTCACCAATTTTTACATATGCTTTTTTGTGTCTATGTATGTGTAATTTTATAAGATGATACATAACATATAAATTTATTTTAACAACAATGTATTCAAGATACAGAACTATTTTATCACCCCAAAGAAATTCCATGATGTTATAGTTTTGTAGTTATATCCATTTCATGGTTCCTAAGAATTTAAGAATTTCCATTTCTTTGTCAGTCCAAAAATTGTACATAAATGGAATCTTACTATATGTAGTCTTTTGAGATTGAGTTATTCCCATCAGAATAACACCCTAATGAGCATAGATGTTGTTGCAGAAATTAATAGTTCATTTTTTATTGCTGAGTAAATATTTCATGGTTTGGAAGTATCACCACTTTCTTATTCATTACCAAGAGATGAACAACAAGTTTATTTAAAGTTTGGAGCTATTTACAATTAATGTTTCGATGAATTATTGTGTACAGGTTTTATGTGTGTGAACTTAAGGTCTCCTTTCTCAAAAAAAGTGCCTAAGAATGTGACTAAGTCATAAAGTAAGTGTAGTTTTATACAATGCTGCCAAACTCCTTTCCAGAATATTGTATCATTGTACATGCTCACCAACGACACATGTAAAATTAATTATCTCCTTAAGCTAGCCAACATTTGGTTTTGTCATTATGTTAATGTAATCATTCTTGTAAGTATATAATGATATATCATTGTGATTTTAATTTTTATTTCCCTATTACCTCATGATGTGGAACATGATTTCATATATTTACCTGCCATTAGTACATCCTGTTCGATGAAATATCTGCTTTTGTCTATCTGTCCATTTTATATTTGAAATGCTTGTCTCTGTTAGACATGTAGTTTCCAACTGTTTTCTCCTAGTTTTCAACCTGTTTATCCCACTTTCATCAGGGTCTTTTATAAAGCATGCATTTTTAATTTTGGTGAAGTTTAATTAGCAATTTTAACAGATTTTTGATTGATGTCATAATTAAGATTTATTGAAAATTTTGCCATACTTCATTTAATCTTCTTTGGGAACTTGCCGAAATGTACATTTTTATGTGGGTCTCTTTCTTGCATTTCTGTCCTTCCTTTGATCTAAATGTTAATCCCTTTGTAATAGCTATCTTTCTCGATTGCTAAAAATATATAGTAAGTTGTAAAATTAAGTAGTGTTTCTTCCCACTGTCTTATTTTTAACAATTGTTCTAGATATTCAAGAACTCTTTCAATGTAATTTTAGAAAAAGTTCATTGGTATAGCTGAAACCTCATGTTGGACTTTCAATAGCAACATCAAACCAAAAAATAAATTTAAAGGGAAATGACATCTTAACTATGTCAATTCTCTCAAAATAGGAACACATTCTGACTCATCATTTGTTCATTTCATTCTTTTTTTTTCTCAGCACACAAATCCTGTACATGCTTTGCAAAATTTATGTCTAATTGTCTCATTTTCATTGGAACAGCTTTAAATTGCATTGTGCTTTCTACATCTTGGTTTCCACATGTTTGTTGCTAATATATATGAATAATTGATTTTTCCATATTTATCTTATATCATATGGTTTTGTTGGATGCACTTCTTAGATATAGATTTTTTGGAAGTCCTTCATGACTTTCTATGCCTTTTCTCTATCAGTTGATATGACCATGTAATTTCTCTTCATTGATTATATTGATTGATTTTTTTTAATATTTAGGCAGTTTTACGTTTGTGGAATAAACCAAACCTGACTATTGTGGTATTATATAACACAATTATTACATATAATATAATATACTTCTCTAGTTTTGTATGTGCCAAAGTAATAATTACTTAATTTTTTCTTTAGCATAAAAACTTTCATAATATAATTTTATATAGAAATCTTTAACACAATTTTTAGTCAGTGAGATTTTGCTTTTAACATTATTTGTATAAATGGAGTATAAAATGATTTTCAAAGTTACTAGTCTATATCTTAAAATGTCTTTTAAAATTTTGAATTGATTTTATCTATTTTAAAAGCATTCTACCTATGTGGCCCATCAATATGGCTATCTGTGTTAAAATTTAATAATAAATATGTGATTTTTAGTATTCAAATTCTTCTTTCTTTAAAGGACTATTAAAATATTTCCCACTTCTTAAGATTAAGAGTTTTGGCTTACACTTATTAATTAATGATGTTGATAACATTTAAATAATATTTTTGCAACACATTTAGGCTGAGTTCCAGATGCCTAACATATGTTAGCTCTTAACATCTCCATGTGAATCTATGACTAAAGCATTGAAAATATACTCATACTATTTTATTTTTAAAAGTCTTATTACAAATAAAGACAATTCCACTTACAAACAACATAAGGGATAGGCATTATTAGGCCCAGTTTATAGATAAGGAAAGCAACACACACAATGGTTAATAATTGTTCATATTTTCACAAGAAATATTTGCTAAAGTTTATAATTGAATGCACATTGTTTACCAAGCCCATTTTCTCCCCACTTTCTACATTAAATAAAATTATACCTAAACTGATCAAATAATTGCAACAAAACTCAAACATTTGCTTAACTAAGAATGAATTAATTGATTTTGGCTATAATTAATAATAATTTATTTTAATTGATATCATCAATTTTTTATCTGTTATTTGTTGCCAAAATATTACCATGTAAGAAAGCACTCCAAAACTAATTGAAAACAATAGTTCCTTGCTCTTGGTATGTTCAAAAGTAGGCTGGGGGCAGAGTTCTCAATGTATCAGGTAATCTCAATGTAATGTCTGTGAATCGGTCAGTTCACTTTACACCTGGGAATTAGATAGCTCTTGGCAGGGAAGTCTTGTTTCTGGGCAGTCCATGTGGCAATTATCCTACAGCAAGGTTGCACTGGCTTTTTCTCCCAGTTAGAGAAAGGAGGTCTAGGAGAAAGTTTGAAACTTGTAAAGTGTTTTGAGGCTTGAATTCAGATATGTCACACAGAAAATAAAATAAAACTGTTGTTAAAATAAATCATCTGGCTGTTTCAGATTTGAAAGATAAAGAAGTAAACTCTACCATTCAATAGGGGAGGCATGTAAGGATCATGTGGAGAATTGGAACAATCAATTGATCATAGCTGACACAGTTATACCATGATTCAAGTCATGTGTTTCTCACTTTTGTTTTAAACACGTTAAATTAGACATTTACATTCATTCTTGCTAAATAACTAGCTACATTTTCCAAAAACAAAGAAAATGAAAGCAGTAAAGGCTTTATGATTTTGTTTTATAGATTAGTGGAGGTCTGTAATGTTATATTATGTTAGAGAAATTGGAATTTTTCTTTGGAATCATGATCATTATGACCATCATCACCCTCCCATGGAATCAATTTGTTATTTTTTTAATAAAATTAATTTACCAAGTGTTACCAAGCATATTTTACTATTCTTAGTTCTCTTCATCTCTACCCTGTAAATAAGATAAAAAAGATCCTGGATATCAGGTATCCTTCACATCTTTGTTTGCACAGCAGTTTTTTGTTGTTGTTGTTTTTGTTGTTTTTTTACTAGATTTGCTAATAGTTTAGGCATTTACCTTTGTGAGATATACATTAGGACCACTAAATTTTTTCTTAGTTTGTTTTGGTTTATAGTTTTTGAAAGTTGAAAACATAAATATAAATGCTTGGAAAGTGTTGTTTTGTTTGTTTTGTTTTATGTTTTCCAGTCTCTACTGCAGTGCTAGAATTGGTCTTACAGCTCTATCTAGATTGTGTTGGAAAATATGGCACTTTTAATGCTGAGAAATACCTGAAAATTATTCTCATCTCTAATTGTAACAACAGCCTGTTTTTACTACCCAGAATGCCCTGGCTACTTAACACACACAAAAAAAGATAAATATTTAAAAAGACAGAAATGCTAAATTACCTTGATTTTTTTCATTACACACTGCATACATGTATCAAATTGCCAGACTCTACCCAGTAAATATGCACAATAATCATATGTCAATAAAAATTCTTCTATAAATGAACTGATTCATATTTTTCAAGCTTAAACAATGCTGCATATACATAATCACCCAGGGAAATAATCAAAATAATATTGAAAGATAACGGGTTTTTTTATTTGAAAAATAACTCCAAAATAGGAAATGCTTAGTTGTAATGGAGGCTCTATGATGTCAACCTCTCAATTTCTTTCTCTCATATCCATCACTTTTATTGCATCGTTTCTACCATCCAGCTCATCTCAAGGTTATCTGTTTTCCTTTGCAACTTCAGTCATCATCTCTATGTTTCAAACTGAAACAGAGAAAAGAAGGATTTCAAAAGGGTAAAAAAAAAAATCACCTGTCTTCAAAGACCTTTCTTGGAAAGCTGGTTCAGTGATACTCCTTATGTTTTGTCAATCTTACCAATCTTCAAACAAAGCTGGGAAGTGAGGCATATTGCTGGCTGTAATTCAGAGTTCTAATACCAGAGAACCTAGAAAAATATGGATATTGGATAAGTACTTTGTGTCACAAATGCCCCAAAAAAATTGTCCAGTAAGATCCAAGTATCTGATGATTGTTTTTTTTTTTGTGTGTGTGGTACCGGGGATTGAACCCAAGGGTGTTTTACCTCCGCGCTACACCTCCGGCCCTATTTTTTATACTTTATTTTGAAACCGGGTATCACGAAGTTGCGGAGGGCCTCACTAAGTAGATGAGACTGGCCGCAAATCCGGATCCTCCAGTCTCCGCCTCCCAAGTACTGGGATTACAAGCATGCGCCACCACGCCCGACTGATGATTTTTAACTCTATTATACTGATGTCATGTTACAGGTTTCAGTCATAACAACTGCATTTGGATGTAGAAATGACATACAGCACAACTCTTGGAGCAAAAGGAAAGAGAGCATTAAGTTAGACTGTTATGTAAATCATACTTATAAAGTTCGGCAGTATTTTCAAATCTGTCTGATTAATTTAAAGTCAAAATTACTCTCCCTTTAATGAAGTTTGTTGTGGGTGAAAAAAGATGATTTATGGGTATTCGAGCAGAAGAAATAATATCAATAGCACATTAAAAGAAGAGGCCTGTAATCCCAGTACTTGGGAGGCTGAGATAGGAGGATTGCAGGTTCAAGACCAGTCTCAGCAACATAGTGAAACTCAACAACCTACTGAGACCTTGTTTCAAAACAAAAAATAAAATAGGACTGGGGGCGTAGTTTAGAGGTAGAATGCCCCTGGGTTCAATCCTCAGTACGCTTCCTAAAAAAAGAGGAAAGTTTGGATGTTTGACTACTTTTATAGACAATGTCTCTGAGCTGTGCTAAGCACTGGGGAAAAAATGGGATATTTGAGGGAAAATGAAAAAAAGGAGATAATCATCAAATATTTGCCACTAGGATATTTTTGACATATTCTTATATATAAGAGGCTTATGACACATACATTCACAGTCACAGAAACTTCCTATCATTTTAACTACATCTATCATAAAGTTTAGTTGTTGAGTAGATCAACTTTTGCATTGGATTCTCAATTAAAGTTGAAGATTTTCAATTGTTGAGATTTTGGCAGGGGAAAACACATTATGGGTTTCTTATATCAGACAAAGGCTATCTCCAGCTTAGCATTCTGCATTCCTCTTCTGATCTGCTAACCCATGGTGAGCACACATACTGAGTAGTGAAACCAAGGGCTGAATGTGCTTTTAATTACCTGTCTTTTTTTATTTATTCTTCTAAGAGACAGCTAGTCTTGTGGCTCCCTATAGGTCTTCCCTGTAATCATTAAGCATTTCAAGGAGCAGTTGGTTTATATTAAAAGTTCAATAGGGCATAACTATTTCTCTTCATCTTCAGAGGCAAAATAACTCACTCTTGTTCAGGTGTTATATGAGACACCATTTCATCGAAGAGCACAGAAAATTAATGAGTTTGAAGGCAACTGAGTTGTATTTTCAAACAGAGCAATGAACTAGACATACTGTGTTTATATCCTGCTCCAAAGTCTTTATAATGGTATTACATACTGGTCTGTAAAGAAATAAAACTACCTTACAGTGACTCTCAGGCCAGCAAAAATTCAGATCACTAAAATAGTGAAGTTGGTGGGGTCTGCCTTGACCAGAATTCAAAAGTAGATGATAGAGAGAAATAACTTCACAGATTTCCAGGGAACTATAATGAAAATGATAAAGAATTTGTTTTTAGTTGATAAAAGGTAAAGGATGAAAGAGTATCTTCAGAAATTACTTTTAAAGACATTATTTTTGTGAAGTATATCCAGTGAGACTTCTATCTTAGAAGAAGAAAATGTTTGGCTTGTCCAGAATAAGAAGAATAAAATTCTTACTAATTAAATGTAACTAAAAGTAACCTGTGGCCAGATAAACTGGACATCCACATGTAAAAAGGATATGAATCTAGGCATAAACTTTATATATTTTACAAAAGTTAACACAATATAGGTTATAGACCTATATGTAAAATGTAAAAATGTAAATATCTTAGGAGAAAAAGCTGGGTAACCATGGGTTTGGTGGTGTCTTCTTGGATAAAAAGAATAAATTCTGTCATTTACAATAGCATGGATGGAGCTGGAGATCTGTATGTTAAGTGAGCCAGGTCCAGAAGACAACTATCCCATGATCTCCATCAAGTTGATCTCAAACAATAGTATAATGGCTGTTACCAGAAGCTGGAGAGAGGATGATAAATGGATATTAAGTTATAGGAAGATATTAGCAAGAATATTTGATATACTATTGCTTAGTTGGGTCACTATAATATACTATATATTTCAAATAGCTGTAAAAAAGGATTTAGAATATTTTTAACCATAATGAAATGATAGTTAGAGCTAGGCATGGAGGCACACACCTGTAATCCCAGTACTTGGGAGGCTGATATAGGAGTATCTCAGATTCAAGGACAGCCTCAGCAATACAGCAAGACTCTCAGCAACCTCGCAAGAACCTAGCAAAAAATAAAAAGAGCTGGGGATGTAATTCAGAGGTAAAATACTCCTAGGTTAGACCACAAAAAATGAAGGAAGGAAGGAAGGAAGGAAGGAAGGAAGGAAGGAAGGAAGGAAGGAAGGAAGGAAGGAAGAAAACCATGCTAAGCATGGTGGAGCATTCCTGTAATCCCAGTACTTGTGAGGCTGAGACAGGAGTATCACAGATTTGAAGCTAGGGCATGGCAATTTAGAGATACTCTCTTTCAAAATAAAAAATTTAAAAAGGGCTGAGGGTGTATCTTAGAGGTAGAACTCTCCTGGGTTCAATCCCCAGTACTGTACTATACACACAAAAAGGAAATGATAAATGTTTGAGGAAATACATATATTTAATCTGATTTGCATATTATGCAATTTTACATGTAAATTAAAACATTACATGGTATCCCATAAGTATGAACAATTTTTATATTTCATATATGTTAAAATAAATTTACTTAAAAACAAATATATTTTGCTTTATTTGCATATATAGAAGATGGTATATTCCTCATATATTAAAAATATTTCTCTCATATGTGGAAGCTAGAGAGAAAATGGGAAACAGAAGCAATGTGGATAAATTTGGAGTAGAATGGTGAAATAGGATTGAAGGAGGGACGCAGGAAGGGAATAAAAGAGGATTGAGGAATGAAACAGTTCAAATAATGCTATGGCAATATATAAAATATCACTACCAGTTTTGCTAGCATTTGTGGGGTGGGAAGAAGAGGAGCAAAGTGATATGAGGAGGGGAGTACACCATTAGCTGTGTGTATGTAAGCACAGTTACATCACATTGAACCTCACTATGATGTATAATTGCAATGCACTAATAAAAGTATAAAAATATAATAACATTGCTTAAAATCTGGAATTCGTTAAATTATGTAAAAGGTTATCATATCCATTAAATCCATATGAATTATAGTTTTAGCAATATACATATTTGTTGCTAGTATATTATATGGAGGTGTGTGTGCTTTATCTTTTTATAAAATGGCATAATTAAAATGGAAGTTTTATTAATTTTCTTCCAATTTTCAAATCCACAAAATGTGTTTACTTATCTTTCTTCCTCTTCTCATACAATATGTGGTAAAAAGGATGAAATGTCAACAAAACTGTTTTGTTTATTTCCCTGGGTGATTATATATATGCAGCATTGTTTAAGTTTGAAAAATATGAATCGGCTCATTTATAGAAGACTTTTTTATTGACATATAATAATTGTGCATACTTACTGGGTAAAGTCTGGCAATTTGATACATGTATGCAGTGTGTAATGAAAAAATCGAGGTAATTAGCATTTCCGTTTTCTTAAAATTTTATCATTTTTTTGTGTTCTATTGCTATGCACAGGTGTCACTCTGTGATTTTTGAGTCTTGTATTAAAATCTCTTCATAGTATTTATTAGAGAAAGCTCAGAATCGTGGGTCTGAGAGAACACAGATGAGATTCTTGAAAAATTGTCATTAGTTTTGGAAATTGTCTTGCTTTATTTATCATTAAATATTAACTATTATGTTTCCTATAATACTTTGGTAAGCACTGTTTTGAGTATTTGTCAAAAAAGTGTATCATTTCCTATTATAATCAGTAAAATTTACATTGATGGCTTAAAAATAATAACACATGTATAATAACAGAAGGCAGAAGTCTGTCAGGTGGCTATTTCCATAGTCTATCATTTTTTTTACTTTATATGTAAGAAAGAGAATTTTCAGTAATTAATTCTTTTCTCAAGAGAGTTTTTCTTCTTTAAAATTTTAGCTGTCAATCATTTTGTGCTGTGCCATCTGTTTAATCAACAATACAGACAAGAATAAGTCTATTCTTAGGAAAGTGGCTAAGGTATGCCCTAATAATAATTATGTACCTACTAAATAACTGAACAACAAATAATGTCTGCTCTTTAGAGAAAATGGGAATGCTGGCTTATGGTTCATCCTTACCTTTAGCATAATTAAAATCTTTACTTAGGAACCTGCAGACTCTATACACACACACACACACACACATACACACACACCTTCTCAAGCTAAAAAAAGGCTTATCCTCCATAGCCCAAGAAGTCAGTATGATTAACAAAGTTATCTTGAAAACTAAATGTAATGGAGGAATCATTGATGTTTAGAACTTTGGCCTGATTTCTCTCACGCTAGGCTATGGTCTTACATCATAGAAAAAATAACTATTTAAGAGCTTTTAAAGTGCCAGCTATTGTTTTAAATGCTTTACATGAATTAATCCATTTTAGTTTTACCAAAATCTTAAAAAGGAGACGTTATGGTTTTACTACATTGTATAAACAGTACAACTGAAGAAAAAACAAGCAATGTACCTAAGGAGATATGAAAACTAAAATAGATAACCTTGAGTTTTATCCAGATATTTTATTATTATAATTATTAATGCATATTAACTGTGTGGATTAGTGGGCTTGACTTCAACATTTCCAGATACCCAGGTATTGTGCTTTGATCATACCTACTGCTGCCACTACCCTACTGTGCCCTCCCCTTTCTTCACCATCTTTCCAGTCCCCTGCCCCTTCCCTAATAGTCACTCTTCTATTTTCAGGCCATTTTCTTTTTTCCACATATGAGAGAAAAATATTTGATATTTGTCATCTGTGTCTGGCTTATTTCACTTAACATGATGACCTCCAGTTCCATCCATTTTCCTGAATATGACATGAATTCATTCTTTTTTATGGCTTTATGGCTGAATAAATACTTCATTGTGTATGTGCACCATATTTTCTTTATCTTTTCTTCTGTTAATAAGCTTCTAGGCTGAATTAATAATTTGGCTATTTTGAATACTTCCACAAAAACACGGACATACAAGTGTCTTTTTTGTATACTGACTTCATTTCCCTCCTGTATATACTCAGGAGTGGTATAGCTGTATCATTTTGTACTTTTATTTTTAGCTTTTTGAAGAACCTCCATAGTGATTGTCATAATGTTTTCTATAGTGGCTGTACTAATTTACAGTTCCACCAACAGTCCATTGAGTTTCTTTTCCCCACATCCTCATCAGCATTTGTTGTGTTGTTGTTATTGTTTACATAGCTATTCTATTGTGCGACAGAATCTCAATGAGATTTTGAATTTCCCTGATAGCTGAAGATGTTGAGCGTATTTTCATATATTTATTGGCCATTTGTATTTCTTTTGAGAAGTGTCTGTTCAAATCATTTGCCCATTTATTGATTGGGTGACTTGTGCATTTATTGTTAAAAATTTTAAGCTATTTATATATTTTGGACATTAATCTTCTATCAGATGAATAGTTGGCAAAGATTTTCTCCATTTCTGTGGGTTGTCTCAACTGTTGACTATTCCCTTTGCTCTGCAGAAGATTTTTAATTTGATATAATCCCATTTATCAATTCTTGCTTTTATTTCCTGAGTTACTAGAGTCCTATATAGAAAATATTTGCCTGTGATGCTATCTCAAAGTGTTTATGCTCTGCTTTCTGCTGTAGCGTCAATTTTTATCCATTTCCAGTTGCTTTTTTATAGAATAGGAGGTATGGGTTGTTTCAACCTTCTGCATGAGGCTAGCCAGATTTTTTCAGTTCCATTTGTTGAAGAGGGTGTCTTTCCGCCAAAATTTGTTTTTGGCACCTTTGTTGAGAGTCAAACGGCTATAGAGATGTCGATTTATTTCTGGGTCAACATGACTCTTCCTGCCGTGCTCTTCTGTATCAGGATGATGGGATGAAAATATGCTCTTGAGACTGTATTCCTGGTCTTGAAGAGGTGAGAGAGGAGATGTCAAGAGAGCCAAATTCCCCAAGTAAAACTCACTTCTCCCTTTTATTACAGGCTTACAGAGTTAAGACTGGGTCATTGCATCACTGCCTGTCTTTGCTAGGGAGTAGAGCATTATGTTAGAAATGCTTTAGAAGATAAGTTGTTCTCTGGCAGTTTTGCAGGTGCAGCAGAAGTTACTGTTTCAGCTCCCTTCTTAGGATGGTCTTCCACTCTTAAGAAAAGCAAGCAAAAGTTGCAGTAAAACAGATGGACATAAATAGAGAAGGGGCATCAAGGTCACTGTTTTCAGTTCCCTCAAGTAGGACAGTCTTCTGCCAAAGCAAGCAAGAAGCTATAAATCCTTCAGCCAATATTTTTAGACTTAGAACTCTTCCCCACATCTTCCAAAACATAATTCTTTAGTAATTACTCCTAAATATATTAAAGTAGATTACATGTTGAACAAAGAATTCCAAAGAATGACTTTTTTTATTGGTGCATTGTAATCATACATCATGATGAAAGTTAAAGTGATAGAGACATACACGCACACAGCAATCAGTAAGCCTTCTACCAACTCCCATGCTGCTCCCTCACCCCTCCCCATGCACAACACTGAGATTGGCATAGATAATTTTGTGCATGTACATTGTGTCCACTGAAGTATTTACTTCATTGAGTCTCCCTCCCCCAATCCTTCTTCTTCTCTCAGGTCCTCTCCATCACTCCACTAGGGTTTCTCCTCCTTTGTATAGAGCCCTTTTTGTGTCCCAATTTCTCCCTAGTTTCCACATATGAGGGAAAACTTCTGATTTTTCACTTTTTGTGACTGACTAATCTCATTTAGCATAATATTCTCCAGTTCCACCCATTTTCCTGTGAATGACATAATTTTGTTCTCAAGATGGATCAAAGGCCTGGGAATTAGACCAGAGACTTTGAAATTACTAGAAGAGGGCATACAACCAATGCTTCAACATATAGGCACTGGTAGAAACTTCCTCAGTAAGACTCCAGAGGCACAATAAATTAAAATGAGGATTAATAGGTGGGATTGCATTAAATTAAAGAGCTTTTGTGCAGCTAAGGAAATCATCAAGAATAAATAACCAACAGAATGGGAGAAGATCTTTGCCAGCTACTCCTCTAATAGAGGCTTAGTATTTAGAATATACAAAGAATTTAAGAAATTTACCAGTTAAAAAAACAAATAACCTAATAAAAAATGGGCAAGTGAACTAAATAAACACTTCACAAAAGAAGGAATACAAATGGCCAATAAATATAGGGAAAATGTTCAATATCATTAGCAATCAGAGAGATGCAAATCAAAACAACATTGAGATTTCACCTAACCCCAATTAGAATGGGAATCATTAAAACACAAACAATAAAAACTGCTGGTGAGGGTATGGGAAATAGGAATTCTGATACATTTTTGGTGGGACTACAAATTAGTGTAGCCACTTTGGAGATCAGTGTGGAGGTTCCTCAGAAGAATGGGAATGGACCTACCACATGACCCAGCTATACCACACTTGGGTATCTACCCAAAAGGAATGAAACCAGATTACTATAGTAACACACACACATATCTATGTTTATAGCAGCACAATTCACAATAGCTAAATTATGGAACCAACCTAGAAGTCCATCAACAGATGGATTACAAAAATATGGGATATATATACACAGTGGAATTCTACTCAGCCATTAAAGAACTTTTTTATATTATCAATAATTTCAAAAAGAATACAAATAAACAACTGGATGAATTAAGGAAGAAAATGCAGCATAGGAAAACAATTCAACAGATAGTGATTATGAAAAACAAACAAGCAGAAATCTTGAAAATTAAAAGTTCAATAAGTCAAGCAAACCCAGGCATTTAAAATCAAGAGCTATGTTTTACATTCTAAAGCCTTGATATGTCAAACACTCAACCCAAGCTTGAGTTTGTGTTTTTCTTATTCTTATTATTTATGTTATAGCAATATTCACCAGCTTTAGAAGACTTCTGAATGTAGTACAGAGAACAGCTTAGTACTGCTATATGTAAGGAGTCTGAACTTTAAGTGCTTTGTCCTAGATGGGCTTGGACATTTTTAGCAGTGACTTTTCCAATTAGACTTATGTGCCTATATTTGTGCGGTGTAACTGTGTTTCTCAATATAATACACAGACAGCCTGTAAGGATTGATCTGAGCATGATAAAATGCAGATTCTTAGATGGCAACCCAGCTACACTGACTTATCTTATGAGAAACAGAATTCAGACATGAATAATCTTAACAGTCACAACTTAGTTTTCATTGTTCATTTTAGATAATAAAATAATAATTCCACTTATAAAGATCTCAAAATATAAGGAAACAAAATTTATAATCCTCTAAATGGAAGACACTTGAGTAGCTTTTCTTTCAGTTATCCATTTAGCCATCCATTCATTCATAATTCTATATTGACCATTCACGATGTGCCAGATGTTACATTAGAAACTAGAAAAAAAATCTCAGCCTCTGTGGACCTTACCCCAACATAATAAAAGCAAAGAGGTAAACCAAAATATTTTGAAAGTTTTTGGTGAAAAGACATAATTGAAGAGATGACAGCCCCCCATTATTAAACTTCTATTTCTGTAATATATCAGTGCTTGTTTTGCCAAGTTCTGAAATGTATGTAAAATGTCTTCCTTCCTTCCTTCCTTCCTTCCTTCCTTCCTTCCTTCCTTCCTCCCTCCCTCCCTCCCTCCCTCCCTGCCTCCCTCCCTCTCTCTCTTTCTTCTTTCTTTCTTTCTTTTTTGTTCTTTCTTTCTTTCTTGGATTGAACCTAGAGTTGTTCTACCTCTAAGCTATACCCCTAGCCCTATTTTATTTTGTGTTTTGTAACAGGGTCTCACTAAGTTGCTGAGGGACTTGTTAAGATGATGAGACTGGCCTCAAACCTCCGGTCTCAGCCTCCCAAACACTGAGATTGCAGGTATGCACCACCATGCTGACTGTAAAATTATTTTTAACAAGTAACTTAAGCAAAATGTGTCATTTGACTCTGGTTATTGTAGACAACATAACAGTGGGCAAGATTCTAATTCTGAATTTGATATATATTAAAATGAGTTCTTAGACTAATCAGTTACATCTATAATATTATTACAACCATACATTTTCTACATATTTCAATAATTGGGATGCTAAAAAATAAAAGGACTATTTATGAATGGATGTTAAAAATGGCATGTTTAATGTATTTTATTAGCATTTGTATTAGGATAGTAAGCAATGAAATACATTTCTCAAGCTCTGAATGACTTTGGCACAGTGCTAACCAATTTTAGTTCTGCTCACATTTCTAGGGTTCCAAAGACATGGGTAAGAAATATTAACCGGGCGTGGTGGCGCACGCTTGTAATCCCTTTGGGAAGCAGAAACCGGAGGATCCGGGTTCGCGGCCAGCCTCAGCTCTCTCTCTCTCTTTCTCTCCCTGTGTGTCTCTCTCTCTCTGCCTAGTGAGGCCCTCCACAACTTTGTGAGACCTGGTTTCAAAATAAAGTATAAAAAAATAGGGCCGGGGGTATAGCGCGGAGGTAGAACACCCCTGAGTTCAATCCCCGGTACCACACACACACACAAAAAAAAGAAATATTAAGTCTGTGTCTTCCAACATATTTTAAATATTTGTACAGCTATTTCTTTGCTCTCAGTACTGACTCTACATTTTTATCATTAATGCATTTCAAGATAATAATACAATGAAAGAATAGTTTGTGTTTTCTATGATGCATATAGTTTTTGAATTGATATATATGCTGTGATACTAATTTTCTCTTACCCTGTTAAAACGAAGGTCAATGTTAATCTAAACTAAGATGGGAATCTTATAACAATGAAGGTGACCAATGTCATGGGTGGTATTTATAGCATTCATTTTAACTGTGGCAATTTCAGCTGTAATAGCTAAACTTCTGTTTTGGTATAAGTGTTAAAAACAAAGGAGAATGCAGAGCTGAAATGGTACTATATGATCCTATTGAAAATAAGAAAGAACTGTAGACAAGTATCCAAAATGAATACTTGGAAAAATAAACATTCAGAGTCTATTTTAACAATCAGTCCTCACTGTCTCCGTGGCAATAGGCTCCGGTAGGTGATCTGGCAACTTCAAATTCAGCATTAAGTAGAGAACAGAACGAGTACAAAAGAATGCTCCACAGATCTGTTAGGAGTCAAGACTAGGTGTTGCTGTATGGGCAGTAATCAAAGAATACCGTCTTCAAAATAAATTGAAGCAACATAACATAGCTGCTTTTATTTGTGGATGGAATTCTTTTCAGCTGTGTTCCCTGGGCTCTTTGCTTTATCTTGAACTTGCTTCCCTTTCTTTTCCCCAGTGAAGTTCTGTGTGATTTGGCTTTGTGAGAATTTCCCTTCCTTTCTATTGAGGCTGCTGAATTTAACATAGATTCTGGGTTGCAGATTGATATGACCTCACACCCGGGAGGGTAGAATACCTATGGGTATCCCTATGGCAAATTCAGAGGATAAAATACTAAGTCATACTTTCTGTCCTAAAATTTAAAGAGAGTCAGCATCCATCTTATTTTTATATCACTTTTAATTCCTGCACAAATCTTGGGTTTTGGTTTTGTGTTTTTATTTTTCATTCATGACCATCATTACTAAAGATTTTTTATATGGTATCTTGAGACATGATGATTTTGATCATTTTATGTTGGTGACATTTTATGTTGCATTTGTCTTAGATTCCCCTCCCACCATTTCTTAAATAAGGATAAATATTTTGATAAACAAAATGTTAAATGTTTATTGAGTAATACCTATTTGGGAAGTGGCAAAGATTTAGGAATTCCAGAATGCTTTGGCATCCCCAATTAATGAATCTTTAATAATGACCCCAATCTCCTTTCATATACTCTGAGCTGGGCAATTTTTCAAGTACAGCCCTCCTGGTGCCTATTCTATTCCTGTTTTCTCTTAGCACATCAGTCAGGCGTGAGTGTTCCTCCAGGTACTGTTGTAGGTCCCACAGACCGCCATCATCCCCGTCATTTATTGACTGTTGGATAAATACTTTGCAGAGCATGGTGTAAACTGTCTCTCTGGGAAATATAGCTCCACATGTAATACATCTTTCTTTCCTAAAGCAACTCCAGTATGTACTATTAAGCAACAGTTATCTCTCTAAGAGATCTAGTATTATTTTTCAAGTGTCATGCAACTAAGACTTAGGACACAATTTTATTTTTTTAAGTTAGAAAACCCTTCCAATGGACACACCAAGTTGATATTCAAGAAATTAAAATGCCAGCTAGCTTTTTAAGTAGACAAAAAAAGACAACATTACCCACCATTGGAGTAGCTTCCTGCGGTCAAATTAACAGCGAGACAATGAAAATCTTTTAAATAGTTCTGAGGTTTATTTTCTATATTATGCCTTTATATGTATTCTATTTGAATAGCATTTGCTCCCTCTAGAGATTGCACAAGTAGAAAATTGTTTCATTGCTTAACAAAGGTCACTAACCTTCTGTGCTAGTTAACAACATACAACCAGACTGTTTTCAAAGTGCAGTCTGATGGTCTGAATATTTGTGTTCCCACAAAATTTGCATGTTAAAACCCAATATTTTTGTAAATTTTAACTTGAGACTAGAATTTTAACCTTTGATAATTTTTCAAAGATGAAAACATACATTTTGTGGATTAATAGATGACATATTTCATCCCATTAAATTTTTTTTTTGTGGTACCAGGGATTGAACCCAGGGGTGTTCTACCTCCGCGCTACACCCCTGGCCCTATTTTTTATACTTTATTTTGAAACCGGGTCTCACAAAGTTGCTGGGGGCCTCACTAAGTAGAGAGAGAGAGAGACAGGAAGAGAGAGAGAGAGAGAGAGCTGAGGCTGGCCGCGAACCTGGATCCTCTGGTCTCCACCTCCCAAAGTACTGGAATTACAAGCGTGCTCCACCATGCCTGGCTCATCCCATTAATTTCTACTCATCTCTCATGATAACCATACTTGAATTCTATAACATCATATTGTTCAAGTTTTTACCTATAATGTAAATATTGTCCTTCATCTTCTTTACTTGCTCCTCCTCCTGGTTTGTTCTCAACTCTGTTTTAAACACAAGTCAATTTGATGAAGTGTAACAGGGCTCTATATCCTTGGTAATCAGAGCATTCTCACATGCCTGTAACTTTATTCTGCAATCATCTGCAACCTTCATCCTGGGGAATATTTCTGGCCAGAGGGATGTTCTCCAGTAACAGCATGGGGTATGACAGAAATACCAGGCAATTAATGTTCTTAAAAGTAGTCCTTAACCTGTGGTGGGCAGGTATTGTGACTACACAGCTCAGCTGCCTTTTCTCTTTGAATGATAGGGTCAGGGTGTATCAATTCCAAGACCTGCTTTAGTCTATCTAGTCTGGCAAGCTGTACACACTGGTAATCTATTCATAGCCTCCTACTCTTCCCTTCCCTTTGTCACTTCATTTCTCTACCAGCACTTCATGAAAATATTTCTCAACTAAATTACTTGCACTCAATTATCTTAATTAACAATCTACTTGTGTTACTCAACCTAAAACAGTCATGTCATTTAATTTTTTAAGGTTCACTTCAGTTCCCATAAAAATGGAGACAAAATGTTGAACTACAGGATTTCTGTATTAAATGAAATAAATATGTAAAGCATGTTGTACAATAAATGCTTTGTGTTGAAGATTTATTATTTCTTTCTTATCTCCCATGTCAAACATTTGCTTATTAAAATACTGTGTATCAATTCTTGATTACTATTTTTAGTATTTATTCTTACTGTTTCTCCCTTGCCGGTATGCTCTCAATTACCATAGGCTTGTGGGTTGCGAGGCAATTATGTCCCAAGCACAGGGTCAATTTGGTCCTCACAGTAAAGATTATCACAGGTCTATAGAATACAACGTTTAACAAACATTTAAGATAAGGAAATTTTATGTTTAATGTGCATAAATCTGGCATATATTGAAAGAAAAGAACAACAGAAAATAAAGAATTGAACCTAAGTTCTCACATGGTAAGCGTGGGCTGATGTTATCAGAAATCACCTACTTTGGATGCAACATGTACTCTGCTATTATCGTAACAATAATTCTGCCTGTCAATTGTTACTTATGGTAACATTTGCTTTGTCATTTTTTCTTAAGAAATGTTAGGAATTAAGTGAAATGTTTTCTGTAATTATGTCTATAAACAAAGAAGAAAAGCAAAGAAAGGACCGAAAATGTTACTGTTTAAACAAATGTGTTAAATTTGTTAATTTATGTAAATGAACAAAATTACTGTTTTTAATTTGCAAAGTGCAATCTACTCCTTCACCCATTCCTGCATGTTTCTGAACCTAAATCCTAAGTCTAAATGGGGAAATTTGGTATTTTCAGTCTTGCATTAATAGATGCACATTTTAGAGTCAAGAAATCATCTTAATCTACAGATCCTACAGATTTGTGTTTGTCTGCTTGTTTGTTTTTGTTTTGTGGTGCTGAGGACCAAACCCAGAGCCTCATGCATGCCTGGCAAGTGGTCTCCCACTGAGCTACACCCTTAACCCCTTCCGCTTTTCTAAATTAGGACAGTCAACTCTCACATCCGTCTTTTATAAGGATACTTCTTAGAAGTGATGGAAGAGGTCATTTGCATACATCCACTCACTTATGTTCACCCTCTTTTTTTTAACCAAGATTATAGTCAACTATTCAAACTCTTGAACATAAAATTTTGAGCTCTTTTCTCCCTTTTGAACCTATATTCAATGTATTAGTTAAAATGGAATTTAAGGCACTAACAAAATGAGATACCAACACACTGTGGCTTGAAGATGCTATACACTTGGTTTCTTTTGTACTTGTCTCAAGGTAACTAGTTAGAATGGGCTGAGCATCTCCACTCCACGTGGCCATTCAATGATCCTTGTTCCTTAGAGTATGTTTCTCTACCATTTTCTAGGGTATTTGTCCTCATCTTTGATGATGTCAGGGTTCTCAACATCTAAGAACCAGGAGGAGAAAAGAGAATGTAGAGGAGCCGATAGCCAGCACCCTTCACTTCTGTCTATATTTTAATGACAAGAAGTTAGTAACATGGCTGCATCTATCTACAAAAGAAAAACTGAAAGACTACTTTTAGTATGGGTTTCCTTATGGTCAATGATAACTTTACTACAATAAAGAAGAGAGAATGTTTTTATAGAATCTCAGTGTTTATTTTTTTACCATTACCATTGCTGTAGTTGATATGGAATGTCCCCTAGTTGCTCACGTGTTAAAGGTTTGGTCCCTAGCTTGGTGTTATTGAAAGGCACTAGAGCCTTTAAGACATGGGACTAGTGAGAGATCATTAGATCACCTATGGCATGGCCCATATGGGATTGTGGGACCCCATTTCCTTCTTCCTTCTCATTTTTTACTCTCTGGAAATGAGGTGAGAAGTTTGTCTGCACCATTGACTTCCACTATGATGTGCTGCCATAGGCCCAAAGCCGCAGAGACTGAAACCATATGCCAAAGTAAACCTTTTCTTTTTGTAACTTCAATATTTTATGTAATTGTTATAGTCACAGAAAGCTGGCTAACACAATCACATTACTTCCCATATTGGGAATGTCTTACTTCTCTTTTCTTTTTCTAACTCTAAACTATTTTTCATGATTCAACTTGAGTAATACATGCTCCTTAAATCTTCCTCAGTTGGACTTGCCTCTATTTCTTTAACCTTAGAGAGTGATTATTTGTCTTAGCATCTTACAGACAAATTTTTTGAAAACTTACTATGTGCCCAAACTGTACTAGATTCCCAAGGATAAAAAATATGTCAGATTTTTAAGGTTTAATATCAGAAGACACAGTTCAATCTATACATTTTAAATTACTATGACTTATTTTCTTATGTTTTCATGTCTTATTTACCAAATAGTGCTTTTCCTTTAAGAAAACAAAATACAACATATTGCGTTTATTTTACCTTCATCCTGTACAAATTATTATAGTACAGATAACTATTTTTATTGAGATTTTCATTTTGCAGGCTTTCTGCCCAGTTTCACAACACATTTTCAAATGCATTTATAACGGATTTTTAAGTAAGATATTTGAAAATACATATGGAATTAAATGGTTTTAACACATAGGTCACTAAATTGTATATTAAAGGAACAAGTTATTGGTGGTAGGTTAGCCTGAAATGGTTATAAGGACACTTTACATGGTTAGTCCCAGACTATAGATTTTTGTAATTTTTCATACTTTAGCTTGATTATTTAAATTGTTTTCATAATTTTAAAAGGAAGATTTTGCACTGTTTCATAGCCTTATATACCAATAATCATTTACCCTTAATAAAATGGCTCTTAAGCCAATTGTCAAAACTTAGGCATCAATATCTAGTCAAGCTGATTTTCAATGATGAAGACTATATAACAAAATGTTTTGACATACAAAATATATGAAATTGCTTTTTATGTCAGCCCTTCCTAATTAATGTACTAGATGAGCTTTATCTAACCAAATGATAGAGCAAACTTCACCAACAACACCATAATTTTTAAATTATATAGGAACATAAATAAAAGGTTAAACAAATGTATAAATGTAATAACAGTTACAAAGAAATGTAACAAAGTAGAAATTATGCAACTAAAAATCTAGTGGTAAAAGGAGAAGGAAATAGAAAAAATCTGTTGTTGGATAGTCAATAAATGCATGTTAAAGGATGCTGAAGAAATTCTAATAAACCATTATCAGTTAATAATAAAACTATTATTGGGACTTGAAAGGGCATTTAATGTGATATAAGTATTAATGTATGAAGTAGGATAATAACATAAACCTTAAAATTACCAATGTTTTAAAATATAAAATGTCAAGGAATAAACAGTGTAGAAAAATCATAGCAAATAAAACAAAATATATATAATTATGAAATATGATAGAGTTGAAACTGAACACATCAGTTGCAACAATAAATACAAATGGACTCAATTCTCTTTGTCAACAAAAAAAGTTCAATTGTGCTCTTGAAAACAAAGCTTAAATACATGGTGTATATTAGAGACACACACAAAGCAAGGTGACTAAGAAAGAAAAACATAGGGATGGATTAACGTTTACCAGGAAAATGTAAACAAAAGAGAGCAGGAATGGTGTTCTCATATCAGAAGTAGGGAAACTCAAATTCAGAAACATTACAAAGAGTATATGTTTTACTGGTAAAATCTGTAGTCCATGAATATAAGACATTTATGAATATCTGTCAATCAAATCACATAGCAAGCATTATTATTAAGCACAAATAGCAAGGTTTGCAAAGAAAAATAGAAATATAATAATAATAGAGACCCTATATATAATACTCAGTGCAAGACACTTCAGGTGGGCCATAAATTAAAATAAATAAGGAGACTGAAGATTTAAATAACATAGTGATTTTAATATGTATATGATATACATATGTAACATATGCATATATATATTACTGTATTACATAAATATATATAGTACTTCCATAAAATAGAAATACCCCATTGATACTCTCTGATTAAGACATTAGAAACAAATCTGCCTTTCTATTTATTAAATTTTAGAAACTGCAAATATCAATACAACAATCTGGGAAGAACTGAATCTTTTCAACAAGACCATAAGAAAGCTGGGAGGTGGATCCTCTCTCAGTTTACCCTGAAAATAAGTCTGCAGAATTAATCATCACCTTGATCCCTGCTTTGTATGAGACACTGAATGGAAGGATCCACAGAGCTGTGCCCAGGCAGATTTCTGACACCCCAAAACTGAGAGATAATTATTATTTTTGTTTGTTTTAAGTCACAGAGTTTTGAGGCAATTTGTTACCCATAATTGAATAAACTAGTACAATATCCCCAACGGATTAACCATCATAAAAAATTGAGGGCAAAGTACAGGAAACACACTTTTAAAAATGATTAGCTGACCAATATTTGCAACACATAGAACAGGGTTGAACATACAGTAACATATTTAATATTGATGAGTAATTCTTAAAGGAAAATTAATAAATGGTGAAAAACAGAAAAATATGACAATTTGCTTAAACTAAAAAAAAACTATAGAAGGATAAAACAAAAAATGGGTTAGAGAACATATCATCTATTGTTCATGAAAATATAAATAGTTAAATTATTTTGTAGGGCAATTTGGTAGTATCTTAATATTGGTGAAAACTGAAAATTTAATACTTATTCTAAAATTATAACTCCAAAAATTGGTATAAATTTTTATATAAAAATGTGTTTAGTGTAGAGTTACTTATACAACAACAAAAAGAAAACGAAAATATAGTCCATCAATTGGGAAATGGTTAAATCAGTGAAGACAGTATGTTTTTACAGTGGAATATTGTATCACTATTGAATAACTAGTTATAATATGTATAGGTCATGTGAAAATAGTTCATAACTATAATTCAAGGTATCATGAGATATGTCATAAAAGGTACAAAACTGCCACAGGAAAAAAGTCCTTCATTTATGAATAAAATGTATTTTTCTTCATCATTTAGATAGTACTATATCTTTAGAAAGCTTCCTCTGCTTTCTAAAGCTGTTCATTATATCTTAGAATAAATAGAATAGAAAGTTTGAGAGAAAACAGTAGCTCTTAAAACAAGGTTCCAACATCTTAATAGAAAGTTTTAAAATATGGTTTTAAAATTTTATTGAAGACAGTTCACATAACATATGGACACTTATTTTTAAACAAAATTAAATGATGACCCTCTAATGAGATAATTTTCCTGTTATTTTGTAAGTGGATGATTCTGTAAATGCAGTGACATCGAAAACCCCTGTAGAAAACTGGCAATGGGGTTTGATTTTGACAAAAGTAATTCTCTTCATTTACAATGTTAAAGAATTATGATATTATCAAAGAAATTCAATTTCCCACAAATCTTGTACACTCTGTACTGTCATTTATTTACTTCTTAACTGAATAATAGAAAATTAATGTCTTATCTATGAATATTAACAAACTTGGTTACTAAATAGTTATGACAATCTATCTAATACTGATTTTTTCCATATGGAAATAATAAAATGGAGATTTAAACAACAATATGTGTAACTCATTCTCATCTTCAATTGAAATGAGTGATTGGAATTAGTCTGATATCAGGTAATTTGGAGGGATTTAAAGAGCATGTTCATCAGTGCCTCTGGCCATTGAGAAAATTAAAACAACGGGACAAGGCAAATGTAGCAGGGTATGAAAAAGGCATTGAAAAACATCTAACAAACAGTTGGCAAAAAATAAGGAATTTGCATATGGAAAATGTGGAGACTGTGTCAGTAGTACATGAGGAAGAACTGGGGAACCATGTGGTCAGTATCTTGCAGTGACCAATTAAATGACTGGAAGTGTACAGTACAAAGAATTCGCTTTCCAAGATCAACTTAAGGGAGACAACATGCATAGCCAATATCCCCAGTTAACAAAGAATGGAATACTTAGCAATATGAGAAAACTAGAGATTGGAGAATATCATGCCATTTGGACATGTTGGGAATGTGTTACTAAGAAAAGAAAGTGTTCCGTGAAGTTGTGAGAGAATGCATAAAAAAAAAGGAAAGGAACATAATTCCCTAGAAAATGACATCATAGATCTAGTGCTCTTTGATTTTCTTTGAAACTAAACAGATTGGATCTCAAAAATAAAAGGTGAAGACAGACAGATAAGGACAAATAACTGCTCTAAGATGGTATAAAGGAAGTAGAGGCCTGGATTCAGAGAGTAGAGTTGTTTTTCAGTGCACATGTAAATAAAAATAAATCCTACATCTGAAAAATATAAGGGAAAAAAAGTTAATCTCATATATCTTAAATAAATTTGAAGTCACATGTCCCTATCACTCTAAACTTCATTATGATGTGAGGTTCTAATGCAATAATAATAGTATATTAAAAAGTAAAAATGTAAAAAAATATAAATATAAAAAACATGCTAGAAAATGTGCATTTAGATAATCTGTACCTGAATTCAGATAAACATTGCTCATATGACATCTGGTTCTCATTTCAATTTTTTTTCTTTTTAGTGTGAAAATACCCTCTCCAGAAACCAAGCTCATAAGGTAAAAATATTTTTGAGAAAATGAAAGAGAAAGTACTCTGATTGAAGAAGACATACAAAAAAATGAGTCAGCCGGGCATGGTGGTGCACGCTTGTAATCCCAGTACCTGGGAGGCTGAGACCGGAGGATCCGGGTTTGCGGCCAGCCTCATCTACTTAGTGAGGCCTCCGCAACTTAGTGAGACCCTGTTTCAAAATAAAGAATAAAAAATAGGGCTGGGGGTGTAGCTCAGAGATAGAAACCCCCTGGGTTTAATCCCCAGTACCACAAAAAAAAAAAGAAATGAGAGTCATATCTTCTCTGTCTTTGCGTTTCTTCCTGTGTTCGCCCAGGAGGCTACTCAATGGTCCTTGAAGTTCTTGAAATATACATTAAAGACACCATACATTATTAAGCTGCTTATATTATATGAGAAGATATTGGTTGAATAATTTTTGAGACTAAATATTTAATAATTTTATTGAGGAAATAAAAAGAGACATGAAATAAGCATTTGAATTATTTCTCCTATGATCCTTGGAATGTGAAGTAGACATTAACTACCAAGTCAGCATATAATCTACATTATATTGTTATGTTAGATCCTTGATTGCATACCAGATGTAGATCTCTTGCATTTAAAAATTGCTGATGTTAAAATTAGACATTATACACATTATCAATATATGTATAATGTGATTACACACATATATCAGAGTGCTCATAGTTGTGTGGTAGAATAGATACAAAGAAATTGAGACTGTTAAGTAGGGTGGCGGCTCTTGGTTTCCTGTCTCAAATTCCATCTCAACATAGATTTATTGTAGTAAATTCTATCATCTCACATACTGTTTAACCTTCATCTCTGTTTCAAGTACATATTTAAATAAGTTAACTAAATGTCTAAATAAAATAGCTCTATAGAACAAGTCTTCTGTACATGAGCTTTTTAATTTAACTAATTATACGTCTACATTATAAAAAATCATTAATTGTCCCTTTTAGTTGTATGTTTTATTTTATACAGTGAATATGCTATTCTAAAATTGATCAATATAATTCTAAATTTCCTTGAATATGCAAGTGAATGTGCATGCCTATGTGTGTCCAGATTTACTTTAAACCTTCAGTGAATCAGAAATTTTTGATGTAAGAACTAAAGATTGAACTAGGCAGAACTTAGGTTAAATGACTGCAAATTCATAAACTTGCAAATGAGGACAATGTGGTATCTGAATTAATAGGGAAAAATGAATACTCTATTTCTAATTATCACCTCTCCAGTATAATCTTCTTTTACAATTTCATTTTAATGAGTTCTTATGTTTAAAACAACCCTTTGATAAAATAAGCTATGCTTTTGTCCGCTTATATTTTCTCTGCTTTTACAAAGTCTAGCTATTTCAATACCTATTTCTATCTCTTTTGTTATTCCCTCTAAACTTTCCCTCATTAATCTTTATCCCTTTTTACCCCTTAGTGTCTTTTAGTATACTTACTTACAGCTTGCTTTCTTATAAGTATTATGTGGTTCAAGAGTAGCCTGAGTCAAAATGCCACACTTAATCTATTTTTATCTCCAACACTTCCTATGTCTCCATTTTTATTTTTCAATTTGTTCAATAACATGCCAGTTTTATTTTTAATTTGTGATTCCACACATTCAAATTTGTGAGGAGTCTGTTTTAACAATCCAGAATTAACTGAAAAAAATTCTTTTTAATTTTTCTTTTATATTCTGAAACAGTCTTGATAAATTGCTGAGGGTCTCAATAAGTTCTTGAGACTGACCTCAAAACTGTGATCAGCCTTCCAAGCAATGGGATTATAGGCATATACCACGGTGCCTGGCAATGAAACAATTTTTTTCTAAATTTTCAGTTATGGTAAGCAATAATTTGCACATACTACCTTGCTATATATGAAATATCTTCTTAAAAGGTTAGTTTTTGCATTAATATTCATATATTCAAAGTTTATTTTTCTAAATAGAATCAAATTCATGTTTAGTATTTTGTCTTTACAAAAATGTATAAACACAATAATTTTCCTTAAACAAATTTAACCTTGTGGTGCATGTCAGTTAAATTTAGCACCAATTTTCAGGTTTCCCTTTAATTTCCCTTTAATTCAGGTTTCTCCTGGGAGGAAACTAATCTAATTTCGTTTTTCTCACTGATGGTAGAACCTTTTCAGAATTTGAATATATCCCAATCACATCAAAAGTTTTGTGTAGATGAGGTTTACACATTTTCCAGAAAGTTCATGACAATCCAATCCTAGACAGCTTACTTCCTTGGTAACCTTGTTCTTAAATCCAAGTTGTTTTCTCTCTTCTGTTATTACTCTTAGGGAAACAATGCTTTCGGTTTTCTTCTTTTCTTTTCTTTTCTTTTTTTTTTGATCCACTTCCATGGTACTTTTCTCCAACAAAAGTTTCTAATTTGCCCATTATTCAGTAGTAAATATACCTTCTATCTTTTCATATGTTTAGCTGAAGAGACTCTTTGTCTTTTTGCTTTACTGAAAAGGAAAACAGGATTTGAAGGAACTCTTTCTCCACAATCATAGACAATGGTGCTAGTGCTCGTGGTCCTGTGTCCAAATGCTACTTTCCCCTTCTCTGAAACATCATTTTGCTTTAAGCCAACTTCATCCACTTTCTAACACTTCTAATCACAAACTATAAATCTTCCAATCATACTGTCTCATTTTACTGAAGACTGAAATTAGATTGTGTGCTTGTAAACCAAGGCTTCTGCTTTTCATCTCTTTGGTGAAAAGGTATTCTTATGTATATTCCACTCAGTGACTCAGTTTCTCTCTTCTCTCTCTTTTAGTCCTGATTTCAAATTACCTTTATCTGAATTTTACCTTATCCACTGACTCCAAAGCCATATCTAGACTGTGTTGTCACTGGGAGCTATTCCAGTGGTGGTCTTGAAAGAAATATCTCATTCCTTCTTATAGAGTTTTCAATCCTTCCAGCTCAGTAAATTCAACTCTTTTTTGTTTGTTTGTTATTAGCACACTCAGAATTATAACTCACTGCTATAGAGATACCAGTTCTTCTTTGTAGTGATCCATAAATGCAATGCTGTGAAATCTGAATCAAAATTTTATCAGTTGTTTTTGTTTTGATAAAAATTGGCAGTATAATGATATAATTGATGGTTAGTATAAATTATCAACATACAAAGATCAAAAATAGCATAAATTGAATATTTAGGAATTATGGAATTGACACAGAAATATACAAAACAACCAGGAGAACCAAGTTGAAAACCTGAAAAGGGGTTCATGAAGATGTAGACACATCACTTATGATAAAATGACATTACAGATGTACATTTTATTTATACTTGATAAAATAGGTATCCAGATATTAAAAAATATTTTTTCATGCTCTGAAATCAATAAGGTAAAGAGAGATAATAGATAAAATATTCTTATTACACAGATGTGAAAAAAACTTAATACACAAAAGAAACAAGCTGAATGGTAAATTTGATGGCATTCAGGTTAAAATCTTTTATCCAATTACTTGTTAAATTTTATTTTAATGATGTATTCATTGATTATATTTTTATCCAGAATTTAGAGGTATTATCTGTGAGAGAACCATTGTGAAAACAGCTTAGTCAACTATTCTGGAACTATTATCTCTTTAAATATTTATTCTGTACCACTCTTTCTTTCCTACACTTTTCTCTTTTACTTCTTCTCCAATTATATAAATGTTTGTTCTACATTCACAATACTCTATTGTATTTTTATTTTTATGAATCTCTTCTCCTTCTATCACTCATTGTATGTCAGTTTGGATAAATTTTATTAATCTGTATTCATATTTATTAATTATTTTGTTCCTATTTCATGTATTCAGATAAGCCCATCAAAATTTCTTTCTTTTCTTTACTACATTTTTAACCTAGTCTGCTTCTTAGTTTCTGACTTTTCCCTAAAATTTCCCATTTTTTCTCACTTTATTATTTATTTATTTATCATGTATTTATTCCAGTACTGAGGACTGAACCCAGGACACTTTACCACTGAGCTAAAAAAAAAAAGGAATAAGAAAGAAAAAAGACAGCCCTTTTTATCTTTTATTTGATACAGAGTCTCTAAGTTTCTCAGGCTTGCCTCAAAGTTGCAGTCCTTCTAGATAACTTGCTGCATAATAAGGTATGAAGAAATAAAAGGAATTTATTTATTTATTTATTTTTTTTTTTTTTGCGGTACCAGGGATTGAACGCGGGTGCGTTCTACCTCCGCACTACGCCCCCGGCCCTATTTTTTATACTTTATTTTGAAACAGGGTCTCACAAAGTTGCGGAGGGCCTCACTAAGGATAGAGAGAGAGAGAGAGAGAGACAGAGACAGAGACAGAGAGAGAGCTGAGGCTGGCTGCGAACCCAGATCCTCCGGTCTCCACCTCCCAAAATACTGGGATTACAAGCGTGCGCCACCACGCCTGGCCAGGAATTTATTTTTGATATATCTCATAAAACTGATATTACAGGCTAAAGGAATAAGGTAATTTGATATAAATAGCTCATTTTGGATATTAAGAGTGTCATGATTTTTTATTATAGAGGTTCTAGTCACATAATTGCACTATAAAAATTTGTTAGGAGACAGATTAATATTTCAGATTCATAATTCTACCATTTCTTGAAATTTAATTATATAATTTAAAATATTTATAGAATTAAAATTATTAATCACAATACATTTTATTTATGCGATTTTATATGATTAGAGAACAATATTTAACTTCCATGAAAAAAGCATATATGATATATTTTTGTACCAACTATCTGTGATTATGCCATTTTTATTTTGTAATCATGGGAAGAATTAGAAATGGGCTAAATTATTTAAACACAATTTGAAGACTGTTGAATAAGGGATTCGAATGGCAGTAAGTTCAGATCTTTTTTATTTATAATGCACTATTTAATACCACAGTGGGATTTAGTAGGATACCTTAATATCAGTAGTTTAAATGCATTCAAATGGGATTTGATCAACCAGATATATTACCTTTGAACATTTTGTGATCATTTTTAGTACAATCATTCTCTAAAGGAAGCTGAACACTGAAGTCCCAGCATGGGCCCCTTTCATCCTATAATGAAAATTCATGCTTGCTCTTCCATTCTCTTTCTCTCACAATTCTCATAGACAATAAGTAGGAATAATTTCCTCTTTTTATGTGGTGGGTACCCAGATGGATAAACACATTTTAATCATATAAGCAGCCGCCTATAATAGTGCTAGCACCAAAGAGAGTAGCTTCTGAATAGTTTCTGATCATTCTGAATAAACCTTAAGAACAAAATGTGACACATCAGCTTTAGTCCCTCTATTCTCCTACCATGGGAATCGTGAAAGATAGACATCAGAGGTTTCTGATTAATAAATATAATTAATGATTTTCAGAAAGTTATATGATTTACTTTTAGAAAAAGTATTTGTAATTTTTATGGACTAGAAGTTGTTACAAGATGGCTTTAAGTAAAAGACAGATGGCTTTTTAACAAGTGCTTCCTACAGCAATGCCCTGTGGTATCATAAGTAAGTAACTTGTGATTAAATTTTGTTTAATTCATAATGTTTACAATGTGTGAGAATTTGATATTTCATCACTGGATATTTTTAAAAAATAATTTCTGGCCAGATACTTTATGGTGCAAACTGGTAGGGAAATATAATTAACAAGACAAAATCACCTCCCAATCCAGGATAACTCTCCACAAAGGTAGGAGAGAAGGAAATTATCTTATTACTAAATGAGTCTTAAGCCACAATGTGATGTACTCACAGGCAACCCACTGTAAAGATGTAAAGACAGGCTGGATGTGGTGGTACACACCTGTAATCCCAGTATTTGTAAGGCTAAGTAAGAAAGGAGGACTGAAGGTTCAAGACCAGTATCAGGAACTTAGTGAGAAGATCAGCAGTCTAGCAAGATCCTGTTTCAAGACAAAAACTAAAAAATGACTGGGAGTGTAGCTCAGAAGTAGAACACCCCTGGATTCAAGCCCCAGTACCATAATCCTCCTCCTTCCTCTTGAAACCAGGCACCTTCGAAAGGGCTTAAGCCAGCCATGTTCCTGGGTGCAGCACAGAGCTTCACCCCCTCCCACCCATCAGGTTCCAGCAGAAGCAGGGCTGAAAAGAGAATTGAAGAGCTCTCCTGCCTTGGGCTGTGTTCTTGCAGCCAAACCTGACAAGCACTTTGAGCAGTGTAGAGAACAACCCTACCCACCCCAATTGTATGGAGAACAGCCCATACAATCCAGAACTCAAACTGCCTTGGGGAGCTGATACTAACAAATATCACCACTGGCACAACCTAGCCACAGCCACCAAGTCAGACCAAAAGGTCTGGCTTAGGCCAGAAAGTGACCTCAGAGGTAGCACAGGGAGAAGCACCAGCAGGACCCCAGACCCATGGGCATCTTCTGCCAGGAACTGCTAGCAGGCTCTCCTTGCAAAATGGTACAGCTTCTGTTATAGACCCAGTGGCAGCAACATGAATCCAAGCTACAAGGGGGTGAACTCAGGTTGTGGAGAGACTGAGAACCACTGCACCAACAAGTCACACCCCACCAACAACCTTGTACCAACAGGGTCTCTACAGTCTGAGCACTGTCTCCAGGTCTTTCTCACTAGCATGCCCCTCCTGAACAAAGCAAAAGGGTGAGTGAAACCCAACATAAGCATGGATCCCATGGTGCTCTTAGGTCACACAATCAGGATCACTGGGTCTACTGACAGGGAAAGAATATTCTCCCTCCCTCACCCAATATAACATCAGAGCTACTGGGTGTAAGGAAGAATTCACAAACCTCAAACTGAACCAGAGAGAAGTTGAAAGAAAGACTCAAGTGACCTCTTTCTAAATAGGGCCATCTATGCATGTGAATGGGTCTATCTATAGGTTAGTCTGCTGCCTGGCTCCATATGAGTTTTTACCTTTTCTTATATGTTTGTTCTATTTCACTCTCCTCTTTTCAAACATCTATCTCTTTATAGATGGTACCACAGTAATTTTTCTCTCCTCTTCTAACGCTTCTCTGTTTTGGATGGTCCAGTTATGCTATCTTCTCCCTAACCCTCACTCTACAAAATAATAGTGTCTATGTGGACATAAACTTCCCAACCTGGAGTGAAAACTGTGAGTTCCAAAGATAGGACATCAAGAAACAACTACACTGTAGCCAGTTCCTCCAAATACAGAACAGGACAGCAGATAACCCACCAAATTTCATCAGTACCCTCCATGTACTGACAGTGAGCACTGGGAGAAGAGGCACATCTCCCTACAAATTTGAAGGAACTGTGAAAAGATCAGGTGTTTTAGCACACAGTATAAACAAAACACCCAAATTGAAAATGGACCACCCTGGTGAATAGTCAATAAATCCTGTCCAGCTTGCAAGGCAGCCTAGAGATGACCAGGCAAAGCAGACTCTGAAATATCCCAGTCCTGATAGATGATATACCCATTTAAGGAAGCAGTGTAGGCTGAGGTTAAACACTCAATTATAAGAAGCAGATGATTATAAACTAATTCATACCTCATCACAAGTCCCTAAGACCCCTGAAAATATGGGGAAAAAGTCCACCAAAACCACAACTAATCTTTACAACCTCACAACAACAGAATCCACTGAAACAGAGGTGCAGAGGATGCCAGAGGGAGAATTCAGAATTTTGATATTCTATATGATCAGTGATATCAAAACAGAAATCAGAGATTAATCAGATATTAAGAACTGTGTGCATAAATAAGTAAAAGAAAAGCTGTGTGAGTTGAAAGAGTCAATAAACAATTCCATTGAAGCTATCACCAATGGAATAGACCACATGGAAAATAGGGGTTCAGTTGTAGAAGATAGTACATTCGAAACTGAAAATATAGTCATGAATTTAGTAAAAATAACACAACAGCGGGATCAGAACATCCAAGAGCTTTGGAGTAATTTTCGCAGACCAAACCTAAAAGTAATTAGCATTGAAGAGGGAATAGAAGCCTTGATAAAGGGAATTAAGAATCTCTTCAGAGAAATAAGATCAGAAAATTTCCCAAACTTAGATCAAGATGAGTATATCCAAATACAGGGGGTATCTAGAATCCCAATCAGACAAGACCAAAGAACATCCCCAGGCCACATTATAATCAAAATGTTCAACATTGAGAATAAAGAGAGAATCCTAAAAGAGTTAATAGCAAAAAACCAGCTGACATTCAGAGGTAAAACAATAAAAATTACACCAGATTTCTCAACACAAATACTGAAAGCCAGGAGGGCATGGAATGATGCACTTCAAGCTCTTAGAGGAAACAGCTTTCATCTGAGACTACTACATCCAGCAAAGGTATCCTTCAAAATTGATGGAAAAGTAAAAACCTTCCAAGATAAGCAGAAGTTAAAAGAATTCATGATAACCAAACTGGCACTTTAGAGAACACTCAAATAAATGAACCACAAGGAAGAAATGAAAAACAAATATCCAAGCCAAAGAAGGAATGAATACCACCAGATGAATAACTAAGTGATGGAGAATCATTATCACCTCAAATAGAAAAACATTATTCAAAATGACAGGAAACAAAAACCATCTCTCCATAATAACACTGAACATCAATGGTCTCAACTCCCCAGTTAAAGACATCATTTAGCGAATTAGATTAAAACTCATAATAATTCTATATGTTGCTTCCAAGAAATGTACCTTATAGGGAGACAGATTCATCAACTAAAGGTGAAAAGATAGAAAAAAATTCCTTGAAAATGGAAACAGAAGACAAGCAGGGGTGGCTACTTTCATATATGACACAGATTTCAAGCCAAAACGTGTCAGAAGAGGCAAAGATGGACACTTCCTAATGTGTACTTTTTCTGGATCTTCTTGTTGTTGATCTATACTTTCAGTCCATTATAATCTGAGAGGATGTAAGGAATTAAATTGATTTTTTTTCAACTTGCTGGTGCTTGTTTTGTAGCCTAAAAATATGGTATACTTTGGAGAGGTTTCCATGGGTAGCTGAGAAGAATGTGTATTCAGCTGTTCTAGAGAAACTACACAAATACATGAAGGTTGAATGCTACATTAATGAATGAAGACTGGATCAAATAAGAAACAATGGGAAAAATTAAAAATGTCTAGAAACAAATGAGAATAAAGACATAACCTATTAAAATCTACGGGACACCCTGAAGGCAGTGTTAAGAGGAAAATTTATAGTAATAAGTATCCACATAAGAAAAATAGAAAGACTTGAAATAATGTAATTATGCACCTCAAATCCCTGGAAAAGCAGGAACAAAATTGCCCCAATGCCAGCTAAAGGCAGGAAATAAAATCAGAGCAGAAATTAATGAAATAGAAAACAAAAAGCAATCCAGAAGATCAACAAATCAAAAAGCTGGTTTTTTGAAAGGATTAATAAGATTGACAAACCCTTAGCCAACCTAACAAAAAAGAGAGGACAGACCCAAATCTCAAGGATAAGAGATGAAAATGGAGCTATCACCAAAGATAATGTGGAAATCTGAAACATTATTAGAAACTATTTTGAAAACTTATACTCCAATACAATAGAAAACCCAGAGGAAATTAGCAAATTCATAGACACCTGCATCTTACCTAAACTGGACGAAGAGGACAGAGTAAACCTAAACAACCCAATAGGAAGCAAAGAAATTGAAACAATAGAGGATATCCCATCAAAGAAGAGTCCAGGCCCAGATGGATTTCCAGATGAATTCTAAAAGACCTTTGTAGAAGAACTCTAATACTCCTCAAATTATTCTGTGAATTAGAAAAAGAAGGAAAACTACCAAATTCATTCTATGAAGCCAGTATCACCTTAATCCCAAAACCAAATAAAGATACCAGGAGAAAATTACAGACCAATATCATTGGTGAACATAGACGCAAAAATTCTCAACAAAATATTAGCAACTCACATTCAAAACTACATCAAGAAAATAGTATATCATGACCAAGGAGACTTTATCCCCGGGATGCAAGGCTGGTTCAACATGTGCAAATCAATAAATGTCATTCCCCACATTAATAGAGCTAAGAACAAAAATCACTTGATTATATCAACAGATGCAGGAAAAGCATTTGACAACATCCATCACCCTTTTATGATAAAAAACACTGAGGAAATTAGGAATAGAAGAAACCTACCTTGATATCATAAAGGCTATATACCACAAACCCAAAGCCAACATCATTATGAATGGGGAAAATTTGACAGAATTTCCCTTAAGGTCAGGAACAAGACAAGGATGCCCACTGTCTCTACTCCTATTCAACAAAGTACTCAAAACCATAGCCTCAGCAATGACAGGAGAAAGGAATCAAAGGAATACAAATAGGGAAAGAAGAACTGAAACTATGTTTGCAGATGACATGATCCTTTACATAGAAGATCTCATAAACTCAATGATAAGGTAACTATTTATTACTCTACAGGTAATAAATAGTTTCAGTAATGTAGTAGGATAACAAATCAACCTACAAAAATCATTAGCATTCTATTACACCAACCATGAATCCACTGAAAAAGAAATATAGAAAACAATTCCATTCACAATAACCTCAAAAATAATAGGAATAAATTAGGAGTAAATTTAACCGACGAGGTGAAGGACCTCTACAATGAAAATTATAGATAACTAAAGAAAAAATGAATATTTTAGAAGATGGAAAGACTTCCCAAGGTCTTAAATAGGCAGAATAAATATAGTCAAAATGGCCATTATACGAGAATCATTATACCAGAATCACATTCAACACAATCCCTATGAAAATACCATTGTCATTTTTCACAGACCTAGAGAAATCAGTTGTAAAATTCATATGGAAAAACAAAACACCCAAAATAGCCAAAGCAATCCTCAATAAGAATCATGCCGATGGCATCACAATACCAGACTTCAAACTGTTCTACAAAGTGATAGACCAATAGAACAGAAGACTCATCAGAAACAAAGCCCCATGTCTATAACCAGTTGATAATTGATAAAGGTGTTAAAGACATACACTGGAGAACGAACAGCCTTTTCCACAAATGCTGTTGGGAAAACTGTCTATCCATATGTAGAAAAATGAAACTAAATCCTAACTTCAACACAAGGTAGTTCAGAGACCTAAAAATTAGACCAGAATTTTTGAAACTGCTGTAAGGGTATAGGACCAACATTTTAACATATATGTTCAGGTAGAAACTCCCTCAATAAGACCATGAAAGCATGGCAAATTAAAACAAGAATCAATGACTGGGATAGCATTAAATTGAAAAGCTTCTATGCAGCAAAGGAAACCATCAAGATTCTACAGAGACAGCCTACAGAATGAGAGAAGATCTTCACCACCTACCCACTTGACAAAGGTCTAATATCTAGAATATATAAAGAGTTTAAAAAGCTTACCACTAAAAAAGCAAATAACCCAATTAAAAAATGGGCAACCAAACTGAATCAACACTTTTCAAAAGAAATATGAATGGTCAACAAATATATGAAAAAAATGTTCATCATCTTTAGCAATCAGGGAATGCAAATCAAAACTACACTGAGATTCCATCTCACTCTAGTTAGGATGACAACCATCAAGAACACAAATAACAATAAATGCTGGCAAGAATGTGGGGAAATAGGAACCCTATTACACTGTTAGTGGGACTGCAAAGTAATACAGCCACTTTGGAAATCAGTATGGAGATTTCTCAGAAGATTGGGAACAGAATGACCATATGACCCAGCAATAGTGCTCTTGAGCATCTTCCCAAAGGAATTGAAATAAAAATATTATAATCAGACTTGCAAATTCATGTTCATAGTAGCACAATTTACAATAACCAAACTATGGAATCAGTCTAGAGATCCATAAATGGACGAATGGATCGCCAAACTTTGGTAAATACACACAATGGCATTTTACTCAGCCATAAAGAAGAACAAAATTGAACCATTTTCAGGAAAATGGATGGAACTCAAGAATATTATACTAAATGAGTACACCTAGTCCCAATGAATGAGTAGACATAAGTTCTCTCTTATATGTGGAAGCCAGAGAGATAGTCAGAAATAAGGACAACATCAGATAATGAGCAGAGACTGCAGGGGGATGACTGAGGGGGATTAGGGAAGGGAGGGGGGATGAAGTAATAAAGAATGCATAGTAGTAATAATGCCATGAATGTTTACAAAATTGCTAATTCCAATCTCAAAGACTTGTGGGATGACGGTGAGGGAGGAGGGGAGAACAACAACAAAAAATGTAGAAAGCCCCTGATTCAAGCCCCAGTACCACACACAAACACACATAATAAATAAATAAATAAGTAAATTGTGTAAAGAGAGGAAGAAATCTTACAATTTTATATAGCCAAACAGATACAACCCATTACATACATGTTCTCACAATAAATATTTACTAAAACTAAATAGTTCACAAGTAAGGACATGAAACACAATTAGCCACACAGTTCAGTCTGAATTCACTTGATTACTGGGATGAGCCTCAGAATTAGCTGTTTGGATTTGCTCAAAGGGAGAAAAAGAACCCAAAACTTTAGTATCTTTAGTCCAAGAGGTAGCCTGCATCTTGGAACCAGGCCCCACCCTGAAGACTCCTACCTCCCCACAGGCAGAGAGGGTAGGTAGGGTTGCTTTCATCTCACAGAGGTGGTTTCCCTGTGCTTGAGAAACAGATTCCTGGGTCTTAACATCAGCAGGAAGCTTATTTAGCTTTCAAATAGTTTTACATACATTTCTAACAGAGACAGAACTTAAATTGCAAACTCTCTGAAGGAAATATTCTAAGAAAAGGCTAGTATCTTTCCCTCTTTTCAATAAAGAGAATTAAGGTTCTTAATTTCTATCTCCATGTGTCCTTACATGACATACGTGTAGTTCAAAATTACTTTCAAAAATTACTCTAAATTTTAAAAATGCATGCATACATAAATATACACACATATCCATCTTAATAGAGTTCATCCTAAAGTTACCCTCTCATTCAGATTACCAAGTGTGAGCTTAACAACCAGAGTTAAACTATTCCCCATTTTTCCTATTTTAATTGTACACATTATTCATTTTAAAGATGCCTTGAATCTCATCTTCCTCTCATGGTTGTCTGCAATGAAGAAAAGAAGATACTCCAGAGGGCATGCCTTACCATGCCTTTATCTAGATCTTCAGTTCAGTTCTGGGACATTCGGAAGCTAAACCCCCATTCTCTTGCATCCTGCCAGAAGCGTGGTTAAAACTATAACTGCATGTCAGCACTTTAACGCATATCATTCCAAATGTATTCAGGAGTGGCAATATTACTTGATCCTCTTTATGATCATCTTAGATATTCATGCATAAATTTGGATTTTTTCCATTTAAAATTGCTTATATATTTTTTTCTTTTCTGGCAGTACTTGGGATTGAACCCAGGGGCATTCTACCTCCGGGCTACACCCCCAGCCCTATTTTTATTCTTTATTTTGAAAGAGCATTTCACTAAGTTGTGGAGGGCCTCACTAAGTAGCTGAGGCAGGCCACGAACCTGGATCCTCCTCTTAGCCTCCCAAATACTGGGATTACAAGCATGTGCCACCATGCCCGGCAAAACTACTTATATAATTTTTAAGCTGTATTTTTATTTACTTTTTTTTGCAGTAATACTATAATGGAGTTTTCAAAGCCAAAATAGGTTGTATGCAATGATCCTTTTCGTTTTTCCCTGGCACCAATTTCCCATTCCATTGCTTCAGAATAACATAGTCTTTGCATAATGGCTTACTACTGTACCATTTCACTATTTTACAGCTAAGGAATTTAACATTAGCCCTGCAATTTTGGTTCTGTCAAGATTGCAACTGTTACATCTCCTTGCATTGATCCTGGCAATTCCAATTAAGCATGTTTGTTTCATGCAAGACTTCCCTTAAGGAAATCCTTTCAAGTAGTAAATTGTCTTTTTCTGTCACTAATGAGAAGGATGCTATTGCTTAGTTCCTTCTGATTCTCTCCATTTTTTTTCTCTCTCTTTCTTTTCTCTTCCCCCTTTCTGTCTTCTTCCCCCTAGGGTTTTCTTGTGTGCTTTTGTTTTTTGATCTTCTATATTTTATTATCTGATTAAATTAGACGTGATTTAATTGGACACTTAATTTTAATCATTAGACATGATTTAGGTTAACTCAGCCATATTACAAGAAACATTATTAGAAAACTAGCATTCATTTTAAAACATAGTTTATAGCTATTATTATGTAAGTAAAATATAATGTATTATAATATACTAAAAACAACTATATTCAATAGCCAAGTAAGAAAAAATATTAGCAACATTACCTCCTTCCAACATTATCATCCTAGGTAACTGATAAAGACTATTTATTATTCTCTTTGAGTTTATTTATATTCTCTTATGAACAATTTGTCCTATAAATGATTATCAAAATGTATGCATAATTATTCTACCTCTGCATTTAAAATATTTTATGCTTAACTCTGAAAATCATCTAGTATAAACTGATGAAACAAATTATTCCATCTCTTTTCAGGGCTCAGTAGTATTCCATTAAAATAATAAATTGTATATAATTAACTTTATGATACACAGAATCATTCGACTGTTTGCTGTCATGGACAATGGTATCATTAGCATTGTTATACATTTTATTATATATATTTGCAAAGGTTCTGAAATAAAAATTACTAAAATGGAGAAAGACATTAGAATCATAATTCTAGAATATAGGTTAGTCTAAAATATTTTTGTTTAATTCTTTAACATTAATGGTAATTTGTCCAAAATTTTTTCCCTTTCACAAATATTGTGTGTCCTTTTTAAAACATGATTTTTAAACTTCAGATAAATAAAACTTTCTGAACTCTTAATCCATATTTAAAAGTTTTTCATTTTTCACTGTAATCAGACCTCTTCTGACATATTAATGGGTCAGCACTTGTAGATCAACTAAAATTTAGTTTTAAGATGAGGCATTTTCTAGAGTCATTATTTTATTTTTGTTTTTGTTTAGGAATTCATTATAAGGAGCAGATAGTCCTTTATTATGCTCATAATGATCAATTAATTTTTAAATTTTCCTAAGAAAAAGAAACAATGGATATTTAAAAAAAGAAAAAGAAGCATTGGAAAATGGCTTTGGACAAATATATATTATAATTGCTAAACTGTAATTGTTTTCCTTTTGTAAGGAATGAAGAAAGGTAAGATACAGAAAACTATTTTGACACATAAACACAAAGAGGAGTTATTACAGCTGTTTTAAATAATCCAATTTCTTTTTTTAGACAGATACATAATTTCCTAACTGGAGTTTCTTCCTCTTTTTGTTGTAATACACTCCTCAAATAAAAAAAAAATTGCCAATGTCAAAATAATAAAGTCAAACAGGTTTTCTGGATATTAGATAGATATATAAAATTAAGTAGCATTTCTATGCACTAGAAATTACAACTTGCATAATGGAATCAAACTCGATGAAAACCTATAAAAAAATCCAGAATTTTTTAACATTGGCTTATTCAGGTTTTGAAGTGGAGATATAAAGATGACATGAGCTCATTAGCTCATTCAGATTTTGAGAGAAAGCATACTATATACATGCTTGCTTGTAGTAATAGTTGGAGTGGGTCATAGTTTTGTATTAGTGAAATTTTAATCTTAAATAGAAAATAGTAACTTTTAAATTTGTGTTATTGTTACATAATAGTTGTACAAAATAGTGGGTTTCATTGTGGTATATTCACATATGTACCTAACGTAATTCTATCACTTTCATTCCCTGATACCTCTCTTTGCCCTCCCTTCCTCCCTCCCCTGGTCTCCTTCCTCTACCCTACTTACTGGTCACACTTCTATTTTTATGTAGTTTCTTTCTTTTTTCTCTCTAACTTTTGCTTGTGAGAGAAAACATACGAAAGTTGAATTTATTTATTTATTTACCTATTTATTTATTTATTGTGGTACTGGGGATTGAACCCAGAGGCATTCTACCTTCGAGCTACATCTCCAGCCCAATTTTATTTCTTATTTGGAATCAGAGTCTTGCTACTTTCTGAGGCCGTCCTCAAACCTGTGATCCTCCTTTCTTAGCCTCCCAGGTACTGGGTTGATAAGCGTGCACCACCACGCCCAGCTCAAAAGTTGAATTTATCAAACTTTATAATTCTATGATGATGTTCAAATACAGGCAATCATATTAAATGGAATAACTATAAATTTATGAATATCAAAATAAATTAACTGATGATTGCTCAATTATAAAATGTAATGAAAAAATATTAACAAATTATAATTGGATGTTTGACTATAAACTAAGAATTAAGGGCTTGTTGCATAAAAATAATTTTATCACTATCATTAATATAAGCAGTATTTGAATTTCTCATGTAAGTGTTTTGAGTCCGAAGACCTATAGTTTCTAGGAAGCCAGGATGCAGGTACATTGTCCAGGAGCAAATCACCCCTGAATTATTTTCCCCATTGGGTTACTGGTTCACTTTATAGAGGTTGTTTTAAAAACAGAAGATTTTGATATTTGTAAATGTGTTCTTAAATAGGAGTATATAGTCTTCAATATTAAAGTGCAATGAAATAGGAAGAATATGGGATTTTAAGTGGTGATCTTATAAAGAACAGTATCTCCAGGGAACCAAGGGGAAGAGCTCAGTTCTATAATACATCGTAACTAGTTTTATCTTCATAGCTGCCTTCCTTTTATTAAGTTCTATATTTTTGTGGGCAGCAAAAGCTGCTTAGAAAATTGTGTGGTCTCTTGTTGATAACATGCAATACTCTCAAATGATACTAAAACTAGTATTATAAAAAAAGTATTCCAGAACTATAACTACTGGTCTAATATAAAACAGACTGAGTGAAAATTGTTAAAAATTAAGTACTGAGACTATATTAAAATATACACACACATAATCTTTTCCAAAGTAATTGAAAATAATTTTCTTCAAGCATTTATTTATGTTAGTGGTATTATTTTTGTACTTTTAGTAATAACTTTATTTTTTACTGACCATGAAAATGCTGACCATTAAATGCTAGATTCAGATATAGGTATATCATGAGGCCTTTGTATTGTGCTGAAGGGAACTTGATGCATTCTTCTGAGAGAAGCACGACTTTCCAAGGAAAGTGTTTGGTGGAGAGTACATAGACTCTCTACATCTTCAGATTCTTCCTCAAGGCAGAACAGTTGTTATGTGATTCACTATTTTTGTTATAGTTTTGATGCCTATTATTTTTCAAGTTACTTAAAAATATATTTTGTGACCTATGTTTGTGAGAAGTAATTTCTATTAAATAGCCTTTGAGTTATATCATCAGTGTACAGATCAAACTTCCAGGTTGTCCCATGAAAGGGATTTGTGTAGCAGTTTCAGACTGAAGAAAGCTGCCTGTGTCCTGGCCAGGTTGCCATCTGGAGTGGTCTGGGGTCAAAGTCAATTGGAGTGGCTCTTGGCTCCTCTGCTCACCAGTACCAGGTAGCATGTAATAGGATCGAACCTCTGCTGGATTTACTCTCTTGAGGTAGGATAGAAGAAATAAAAGAAACAGGAGACAGGGAAGAAAAGAAGGACTCTAGCTTTAAGTCTAAAAACTCCATGTATATCCTCACCTCCACTCCCCAGGTCTAAATTCTTAGAAGGTCCAATAACTCTTAGAAGACTGTAAGTCTAGTTAATTAGTGCATATATACTTTATTAGCATATAGAATATATTTTACACATTTATTGGTGCATTAAAGTTTCACATCATAATGCAGTTCATAGTGATAGTGACATACATGCACACAGTGCTTGGTGAGTGTATTTATTATAATTATAACAGCTATAATCTAAAAAACTTGACCATGTAACTTAGAGGAAGGAAGACTTATTAGCTCACAGTTTCAGGGTTTGGTCTATGTGAGGCCAGGGACTGTGGATATCAGGGCATGGTGGTGGGAAGCGGAGAGAGGGAGAGCACATGAGCTGTCTCCTCACATCATGGAGGCAGAAAGCAAAATAAAGAGTGAGGGGGAGGAGGAACCATATATAATCCCAAAGGCCACACCCCCAGAGACCCATTTTCTCAAGCCACACCCTACCAGCCTAAGCCATCACCCAGATAAATCCATTGCAATGGTTTTATCCACTGCTGAGATTACAACCTTCATGACTCAATTACATCAACATCAAACACCAATTTATTAGTTCTTCCAGAGGCCATTTTATATTTAACTACAACAGTGAATTTTCCTCCAACTCCCTCCCTACTCCCCTCTTCCCCATGCTTGATATTGAGATTGACATTGGTTTACCCCGCATATGTACATAATGTCATTGGAAGTGTTTCTGTGTACAGTATGGGACATAAAACAACTTCAGGAGCTCGTAAGCAACTTGTTCAGACATGCCAATTATACAGAGGATGGGACATAAACAAACTCAGGAACTCATCAAGCAACTTGTTTTGAGTTGTCAGCATATGGCACACACCAACATGCCTGTGCTGCAATTGATAATGGACCCTTGGATCATAAATCTCTTCCTGCATCTGATAGACTTATGTCATCATTACATTTGTGGAAATGACAAGTGTCTGGTTAGATTCAGTAAGCCTGTCAAGGACAATTAGCAGTACCTACAGAAATCCATAAGAACCCTATAAAAAAAGCAGCAGTTTTGACACACAGCGCACTGAGCTATTGCTTACACCACAAGCATCTACTGTGTGTACGACTCTGATTCAGTGACTTGTTTCAGCCTTCCTGTTTGCTGACCAAGGATTGATGTGACTCTTCATCCTTCTCAGCATCCACACCAACTTCAGAATCTCCTCTTCCATTCCTGGACTTGGTTCATTATCCCCTTTGCCCTGCTTGTTTGTAACTGGTTATTTGTTAAGTATTTGAAGTGCTTTAGGTTTTAGATTTGTATATTGTTTACTATACTTCTTTGACCTAAATTGTTAGTTTTGCTAGTGTGAAGTGTATTGCTTGCTGCTCATTCATAGCTAATTGACTTTTGGCAAAGCAGCAGCCCAGTATTCAAAATTAGCTTAACCTTACTTATAGAATTTCCTAATAATTCCTGCATACTATAACCTTCATGTGTTGAGTAAATATCAGGACCTTTTGGAAAGACACAAATCATGTGATGTGACTTGTTGGTCTTAGGACCTTGCAGCCCATTGCTTATGACAGTTTTCTTCATTGATTCTCCCTCTTCACCATCCTCCCCTAGGCCACCTCCCTGGCTCCACTGGAGTTTCTCCTTCATTATCTAAAGTTCCTCTTATATCCCGATTACTCCCTAGCTTCCATATATGAGAGAAAACATATGACCCTTTACTTTCTGTGACTGGATAATCTCACTTAACATAATGTTCTTCAGGTCCATTCATTTTCCTGCAAATGACATAATTTTGTTCTTCTTTATTGCTGAGTAGAATTCCATTATGTATATATTCCATAATCTTATAATTCATTCATGTTTATGAATATCTATGTTGGTTCCATAATTTGGATATTATAAATTGTGCAGCTATAAACATGAATATGTATGCATTAAAGACAGGACACACTGATCTGGACACTGTTGGATGGAGTACTCTGGACAGTTTAGATCAACACACCCTAGGGCCAGGCTGATGTCAGTCTCTGCTGTGTGTCTAAACCTCTGCCGTCCCCCAAGAATCCTACTCACAGAGTGAGGTAACCACCTGTCTTGGATGGAGGGGACACTGCAGGTCCCTCACACTACACTATCCACAAATATGGTCTCCTGAGGCCCAGTTTCCTCATATCATCAAATGCAACTCTTTAGTTTCTATACTCTCTTCAGCTGGTTGCCTGACACACCAGACTCAAAGGGAAGGCAGGTTGCACTTTCTTTCATATCTCAGAACAAAATCCTACAGCATTCAATCTCTGCCTATTTCAATGATATTCCATGGGTAACAACCTGGGCCACCCAGCAGGTGCCAGCTAGGATAGGATGGAAATATTTACTGTGACCTCCAGGGTGCCCACAGCAGCAAGCTCAGGTGTGAACTCCACAACTTGAATCCCTGTCACAGATCTCTGATCACAAGTTGAGAAACATGAAGGACTTCTCAAGTACCAGCCTGCTGTGCAACTTCTTAACCAGTTAAGTTCAGAAGGCCCTTTCGTTACACAGCTGTTTCTGTACCAAATTTATCTACCATTTTTCTCTCTTTTGCTTTGTTATACCCCTCCCCTCTGCCACATCTTGGTGTCGCCTCCACCCCAGACTCAGCACTGGTGTGCTCTTTTTCATCTTCTTCTCTCTAAGGACCAGGATTTCTGGGTCCCTGTGAGTTGCAGAATGTCCGATATTAAATTTCAGTGAATCCTTTCAGTCTCCCACCTTGTCGAGTAGCTCTTCTCCAGACACTTTCACTCCAAGCTATGGAGAAGCTGGAAAATGCAGCTTGTCTATACTCTGCCATCTTGAAATTTATTTATATTTTATGTTTTTGCAGCACCGGGGATTGAACCCATAGGCAGTCTACATCTGAGCTACACCCCCAGCCCTATTTTTTGTTCTTTATTTTGAAACAGGGTCTCATTAAGTTTTGGAGGGCCTCGCTAAATAGCTGAGGCTGGCCACAAACCTGTGATCTTCCTTTTTAGCCTCCCAAGTACTAGGATTACAAGCATGTGCCATCATGCCTAGCTCTTAAATTTTTATCATTATCTTTTCATTCCTTATAGAGATTTCATCTTTCTGATTCATTACCTATCTATTATTCTATGTTGTTCATTTTTCCTCTTAGACCCTTTAGCATACCACTAATAATTATTTTAAATATTTTATACTTTATTTTCATATTCTGTTTCATATTTGAGTCTGGTTTGCTTTGTCCCTTAAGACATGTTGTTTTTTGGCATTCCTTGGAATTTTTATTGAAATTTGGACATCTTGTTTTGTGTATTTGGACCTTGGGTATATAGGCCTCTACTGTAAGGTTTTATAGTTTCCATCTAGGACTTAGACTGTATTTACTCTTTGCTGTAGCTGTAAATATGAGAAACTTCCAAAATTTTCTAGAGTCTTCATTTTAATATCCTGTTTAATTTGGATTTATCTAAGTTAGCTTCTGAAAGTCTATGCCTTTCAGTTATAATATCCTGGTTTTTAATGGAGCCTCACTGATGTAGTAGAAAGATGCAAAGGAGGGAGGGCATCAATAACCTTATGATTAAACCTCACTCCTCAATTTTTCCTGTGTACTGGGGCTGTGACCTTCAAAATTCTTTCTCCATTGGTATGTTTTTTAAGGTTTATCCCCTACACTCCTTTTATTTTTTCATGCTGTCTGTCTTGACAGTGTTTATTGTTGTTGTTATAACACTCAGGCGTTTCATGTTGGTTACTCTCTTAGTAAAATGCATGTGAAAATCTTTCTTAGATCTTCAACTTGAGTCCCTAGTGCTAAAACCCACAAATATAGGGACATACTTGTAACATTGCAATCTCCAGGAGTTTCATACTCTCATGTAGGTTTACATTCAACTTCCAGAAAGTTGCCAAGTTTCATGTAAAATTATTTCTAACAGTTTAGGTTTTTCAGAAAGCTTCTGCTCCAGGTAAGCAGATTTTGGTTGTGATATCTGAATTTGCCTAGATTTCAGGGTAGCCATTTTTCCAACTACTTCAGTTCTCTTAGAGGTTCAAGACAAACATTGATTTTCAATTTATTCCGATATTCTTCTTGTTGGAATGAGAAGAGTAGCTACCTCCATTCACTTTCAATATTGAAGCCTTAACTGATATCCAGACACAACTCCCACCACTTATTTACTGTTACGGGTTTGTTACACATGAACTATAGGCAGTATATTGAGCTAACGATGTCTTGTGTGCTAGCCTGTAACATCAAATTTGTGGAATGATTAAATCCTGTCTGTTAATTCACTCTAGAAACAATTCAATACTTGCTATCAACCAGATTCTTCTCAAGGAGCTAGGTATAAAAAAAGAAAAATAAGTGACATTTTCTGTTTTCATGTTAAAACAAAAGATATTTATAAACACAGATAATTATAAAGCCATATCATACAAAATAGTGTTAATGAAATACAAAATGCTTGAAATAAACCAAACATAAATAAAGGAAGAATCATAGAGAACTAGGTGATTTAGAGTGAAATGTTATTTATACTCCACTGAGGGCATTCAGAGAGTAGCAAGATAACTTAGGTAAGTATATAAAATAGCTAAATTTATTTTAGTATAGCCTAGGAAAAATGTTTATTGTATATTACTAATGTATTTCTATATTGTGAATGAAAGGTGCAGACATGGTTATATAAGCAAATGTTGGTCATGGAAACATTGGATAACCACTAACTTCTGTCCTTAGGGGCATTGGATCTAATAGGAAAAACAGATCTTTAAACTGATGACCATTATTCATTTAACAATTTATTTCCTCAGGAAATAGAAAAAAGATTAATTCTTTTAAGTGACAAAAGGGGTTTCCTCCTACCTGTTCGATGTGCTAGTTCATGTGAGAAGTTCTGATTGGTGGCTCATTGATGAGAAGAGCACGAGGTTATTTCTAGCTGTGGAAGCAGTGAAAGTCTGGAGATGGATTGAGTGACTGAGAGCCTCGGAGGTCACCAATAAAAAGATCACAGGAGGGCTGGGTGGAGGGTAGTAAAAGCTATTGTGAAAATGTCTTCAGTATTTAAAATAAAAACTATGGGGCTAAAAATAATAAAAAAAATACCAAATCTGTATTGTGTTTTGTCATTTGTTCCCCTACCCTTAGGTTAATATTTTATTATTATGTTTTCTATAATCTTTGTGGTAATTTTCAGATTTCTTATTTTTATAAAATCCATTGAAAGAAATTCAACCCATACAAAAATACTAAGAGCCAAGTGTGAGAATATCCAACTAATTTTACTGAAATTAGTCCATAAATGCACTTACTATAAAGAATAATGAATGGATACTCTTTATATATGAAATGAGTTTAAAAACACAGAAAAAGGCCAAGTGAACTTAAATGGATTTCATTTTAAAAATTAGCATGAAAATTATTCTATAAACTGGATGAGGTGGTGCAAGCCTGTAAACCCAGTACTTAGGAGACTGAGACAGGAGCTTCCGCGTTCGTGGCCAGCCTCAGCTACTTAGTAAGGCCCTCTGCAACTTAGTGAGACCCTGTTTCAAAATAAAGAATAAAAAATAAACAGGGCTGAGGGTGTAGCTCGGAGGTAGAATGCCCCTGGGTTCAATCCTCAGTACAGCAAAAAAAAAAAAAAAAAAAAAAATACCCAGAATAAGAAATAAAAAGTCTGGGAGTGTAGCAATCCCCAGTACTACAAACCACAAACCACAACAAAAAAAAAATTATTCTGTCAAAGCCCCTTTCCAATTGCTCCTTAATTAATGATTTCAACTATAGAATCAGGGGAAGATAATATGGTATATCATATGTACCAGGTTGATATTTAGTATTTAAAATCTTTCTTTATTTCTATTATATTCTTAAACATATTACCCATTGGTAGATAGTCATCAGACTGATTAATGATATTTGGATGGCAGTGGAAGTTAGCAGAAATAGTAGAAATTTCCATATACTTGGTAGTAAACACATTTGGAAGTATATTATACAAATAAAGCTACATTTCCTTCTTGTTGTAAATCAATGGCTATAGTGAACCCAGGAGACTGAACCCAGGAGAAATTTTTTACTAAGCTACATTCTGAACCCTTTTTATTTTTATTTTGAAACAGAATCTCCCGAAGTACTGAGGCTGTCTTTGAACTTGTGGTCCTACTGCTTCAGCCTTCCCAGTAGCTGGAATTACAGGCATGCATCATCATACTTAGCTCATATCTCTTTGAATGAATAATTCTCTATATTCTCTTAGAAAAGTCTAAATTTTGATTTTTATTAACTTTTTTTGTAGAAAATCCTCTTAATTGTAAATTCAAATGTGTGAGATGTAACTGAACTTAGCAGTACTTAAGGGTAAGCAGAAACATTTTTTTCCAAAGAAAATGTTTTGGCTAATAAAATGAGGATGTTATTAAAATCAGATCTCATTTAGATGAATTTAATGAATTTTTTATTATACATATAGTGAAAATATTATTGAGAACAGAATATTATATTGGGAAATACAATAATATGTTTATTTTAATTATGAGGATTTTATTATAAAGATTTGAAGTAAATAAACTTTGTAGGTGCATATATGAATGTTGGCTTCCTATTGTCTGATTTTTGTTATTCTTGTGCTATTTAAATGTTTAAATAATAAAAAGTTGAGGCTGATCACATGTCCTTTTATCTATTCTTATACCATTTTAAAAATATAAGAATTCAGGTACATAAAAACATTCAGAGGCTGTCTATAGTCTCTAGAACTGCAATTATCCTCAATGATGTAACTGACATATTAAACAATGCAAAAATTCTCAAATACTTGTAAGTAAAGACAAAACAGCCTTCTTGAATAAAAATATTATTGAATGCTAAATTTTATAAGATTTAGTTGCATTTATGATGCTATTTCTTTATCATCTACCATTTTATAAATAACTACTGTGGATTTACTTGTGGAAAATGGGAACTGAAGCAAAGGTGGTTTAAATAAGATTAGATGGTTCAATTTTTATATACAGGCATACTTCATTTTATTATGCTTCATTTTTTTTTTGGCGGTACCGGGTATTGAACCCAGGGGCATTCTACCTCTGAGCTACACCCCCAGCCCTATATTTTATTCTTTATTTTGAAACAGGGTCTAACTAAGTTGCGGAGGGCCTCACTAAGTAGTTGAGGCTGGCTGCGAACCCGGATCTTCCTGTCTCAGCCTCCCAAGTACTGGGAATACAAGCGTGCGCCACCACGCCCAGCGCTATGCTTCACTTTTATAGATTCTGTGTTTCTTACAAATCGAAGGTTTGTGGCTACCTTTCCTGGCACAAGTCTATTGGTGCCACTTTTCCAATAGCATATGCTCACTTTGTGTCTCTGTGTTACATTTTGGTAACTCTAATGATTTTTCATTCTTTTTATTATTATTTATCTATTATAGGTACCTGTGATCAATGGTCTCTGCTATTACTATTGTAATTGTTTGGGACCAAATTAAACCATGCCCATAAAATGGCAAACTTAATGTGTTGTGTTCTGAGACTCTTCTGCTCAGATTCCCCCAGGCATCTCCATATCATGAGACAAAACAAGATTAAAATTAAGACATATAATAAACCTATAGTAGCCTCTAATTATTCAAGTAAAACACAGAAGAGTCACATATCTATGACTTTAAATCAAGTGATAAAAATTAAGTTAGCAAGGAAGGCATGTTAAGAGTCAAGACAGATTAAGAGCTAGGTCTCTTGCAATGGATAGCCAAGTTTTGAATAAAAAAAAAATTGAAGAAATGAAAAGCTGCTCCAGTGAACACGTAAATGACAACAAAAGAGAAAGTCTTATGGCTAATTCATAGTAAGATTTAGTAGTCATAGAAGATCAAACTAACCACAACTTTTCTTTAAGCCAAAGCCTAACCCAGAGCAAGGTTCTTCAATTCTGGGAAGGCTAAAAAAGTTTTATAAGAAAAGATTAAATCTAGCAGAGGTTGGTTTATGGGGCTTAAGGAAAGAAATTGTCTTCATAGCACAAAAGTGCAAGTTGAGGCAGCAAGTGCTGATGTAGCAGCAGTAGGAAGTTATCCAGAAGATCTAGCTAAGAGTGAAGGTGGCCACACTAAGCCACAGATTCTCATTGTAGATGAAACAGCCTGATATTGGAAGAAGACTGGCCTTGAGGACTTTGATAGTTAGAAAGTCAGTGTCTGGATTCAATGTTTCTAAGGACAGACTGGCTCTCTTGTTTGGAGATAAAGCAGTAGTGACTCTAAGTTGCAGCCAGTGTGTATTTATCATTCCAAAAATCCTAGGGCCCTTAAGAATTACAGTAAATCTACTCTGCCTTTGCTCTACAAACAGAACAATAAAGGCTGGTGACAGCACATCATTTTGCAACACGTTTGCTAAATATTTTAAGTCCATGTTTGAGACCTACTGCTCAGGGGAAAAAAAAGATTTCTTTCAAAATAGTTCTGCTCATTGACAATGTATCTGGCTAACCAAGAGCTCTCATGGAGACAGTCAATAAGATTAAGGTTGTTTTCATGCTTGCTAGCACAGAATCCATCCTGAAAGCCTTGGATCAAGGAGTAATTTTGACTTTCAAGTCTTATTATTTAGGAAATATATTTGTAAAGCTATAGCTGCCACAGATACTGATTTCTCTGGGGGTATTTAGGTAAAGTAAACTGAAAATTTCCTGGAAAGAATTCAGCATTCTGGAAGTCATTAAGAACATTTAACATTCATGGGAAAAGGTAAAATATCAGGATTGATAGGCATTTGGAAGAAATTTATTCCAACCCTTATGGATTTTACTGATTTTAAGACTTGGGTCTTAGAAGCTAGCAGGAGAAGTGGAATTAGAAGAGGAGCCTGAAGATGTGCCTGGATTCTGCAATCTTAGAATAAAACTTTAATGTATAAGGAGTCGCTTTTTGTGAATGAGCAAAGGCAGTAGTTTCTTGATATCATATCTACTCCCCGTGAAGATGCCATGAGCATTTGTTGAGATGACAATAAATAATGTAGAATATTACCTAAACTTGTCTGATAAAATAGTAGCAGGGCTTGTGAGAATTGACTCTAATTTTGAAAGAAGTTCTACTATTGAACATATGCTACCAAGCAGCATCACATATTACAGATGAAACCTCTGTGACTGTAAGAGTCAATTAATATGACAAACTTCATTTTCATCTTATGTTAAGAAATTGCCAAACTCACCCCAACTTTCAACAACCACCACCTGATCAGTCAGCATTTATCAGCATCAAGACAAATACCTTCCACCAGCACCTTCTGTTGAAGGTTCAGATAATCATTAGTTTTATTTTACCAATAAATATTGTTTAATGTGGGAAACTGTTCTAAGTCTAAAAAAATTGGCTAAAGATGTATAGCTTCTTGCTTGCTTTGGCAGAAGACTGCCTTTCTTGAGGGAACTGAAGATAGTGACCTCGGTCCCCTTCGCTATCTATTTCCTTCTGTTTTACTACACCTTTTGCCTGCTTTGCTTAACCACAGAAGATGGCCCCAAGGAGGGAACTGAAGACAACAACCTCTGCCTTTCTTGAAAAACTGCCAGATGACAACTTATCTTCTAAAACATTTCTAACACAACGCTCTATGCCTTACCCAGAGACAATTATGATTTAATGACCCAGCCTTAATTCTGTAAATCTGTAATAAAAGGAAGAGCTGAGTTTTGCTCCAGGAGTTTGGCTCTCTTGCCTTCTCTTCTCTCAACTCTTCGAGACCAGGAATAAAGTCTCAACAGCTTTTTTTTTATTATTATCACATTATCCCATTCCTTGCTAGTACAGAGCCTGGAGTTTAAATCACAAAATCACTAAATTTAGACATAATGTTATTGCACAGTTAATAATTGACTACAGTATTGTGTAAACACAATGTTTATATGCACTTAGAAACTAAAAAGCTCCAATGAGTTGATTTATTACATACTCATTTTTTGTAATGGTTCAGAAAAAACCATCAATATTATGAAATATGCCTGTATTAGAATCGTCTCAGGATTGTGTTGGTAAAGAGATGTGGTACCAAATATGTTAATAAGAATATGCAGATAGACACCATTATGTACAGACAGTAGTGTCAGAATTAGTGCCGTGGTCATATGTTAGGGTTCTGGCAAGTGTCTAGGCTTAGAAATTCTTGAAAATTGATGAATATCTCAAAGGATAGATAAGAACTAGTGAAATACAGAGGTGAAACCAGGTTGACTTTTTCTACTGTGCTAATTTTATTTCAAGGAAATGCATTGTTATAAAATACAGCACTATAAGAAATTGATTTCATGATACAATAATGGTTTAAAGTCTAGTATGCTTTAGAGTTGTAACAATGAAAGTTATTTTCCTGAAGATATTTCAATAATCAAAATGTTACGTATATAATATTTTATGTAAAAATGGAATAACTGCACATCACATCACTAAGCATAATTGTTTGATAAAAACTGACTATTGCTAAAGAGTAACAAACTTTCTTTTGTTATTATCATCCAGGACTAAGAAGAACATATTTATATACTTGCCACATGTATGAACCACTTTTAAGATAAAAAAAAGCATATAATCCCTTAATTAGAACAGCAGACTCTCTTAACAATAGTTAGAGTTTTGTTTTTTCCAAAAAACAAATAAGAAAACTCTTATAAATAATAGACTATCAACAACTTATACGAACAACTTAGAAGTAAAAATATTTATTTTTGACTTATGGATTCAGGGACTAAGTTCATGACCAGCCAGCTCCAAGGCAGAAACTTTATGGTGGTGGAAAACTGCTCAGTAGCTGGGAAGCAGAGAGATAGGAAGAGGAAAGTACCAGGCCATACCTACCGTGACCTATCTCTTCCAGCCAAGTCCCACCTACCTACAGTTACCTCCTAGTAAATTCATTCAAATTATTCATCCATCAATGGATTTATCTATGAATGAGATTAAAGTCCTGAATCAGGTATTGCACCTCTGGATATTTTTGCATTTTTAATACATGAGCAGATTTGGTTCATTGGTATCTACTTAATATGAATATTATAGTAATAATTAAGAATGCCTATTACTGGCAAGATGTAACTTGAAATTTTTGAGCACTTATTAAATCTTCAAAATATTTGATATAGTTAAATATTTGAATAAAGATGAAATATCCTCAGGTAGTCAACTTATTAGTGTGTTCAAAATAATTAAAATAACTGAGGTGTACTGATTTTTTTTTCTGTTTGGTAAATTGAGAAAGGGAATAAAATTGATAGGCTTAAGAACAGATTGGACAACAGGAAAAAGGGAAGACTCTTATCTTACAGAAATAATTCTACTGGAGGCTATTAATACATTCTCTATCTCTCTGCTGAATGAGATCTGCCTAAAACAACCTCCACATAAGCACAATAAAAGAATGATGCCTGCCGAGGCTTCAGTGTCTAAGATCAGATGGTGGTTATTCATTGAAGCCTTGTTATAAAGAGCTGATCAGAAAATCATTATCTACAATGGGAAGATGAATATCTACAATATTTTCCCACAATATGTAGTTTGTTTGAAAATCGTTTATGCCTAAGTGGTAAATGGAAATACCTGTTTTTAATGTCTTTAAAATCTCAAGTAGTAGTAATTTGACAGTTTAAATATCGAAAGTTTAATAATTTTAACTGTAAGATTTTAATAGAAAAATGAAAATATAAATTGTGAATTTCTAAAGCTAAGTGAATGGCATTTAAAAAAATAAGACAATCATTTTACAATTTGTTATTGTATGGGTACATTTTTTAACAAAAACTAATAATGTTGCAGGAGGTTTTGGTCCATGGAGAACAAGAAACAGAGGCTGGAGTAAGATATAGCAGGTCTTTGTATTCACCAGTGAGGCCCAGAGAGCAAAGCTCTGAGTCTGAGCCCCAAATGGCATCAACATACAGGGATGGGTGGTGTCAACTCGGGCTCCACATGGCTGGGGCCATCTTAGGCTCTGCCAGGGACCAGGTGGTGCCATATTGGATTCCATGTGACTGGGACTGGGTGGCACCATCCTGGGCTCCTGCCTCAATGATTTAAAGAGATTACTAATGAAACAACATGTACTTTATTTAGAAAAATACTAACTCTATAGCCTATAGTGCCAATGCACTCATCTTTTCTAGAAGTTTCCTCAGACTAATTAAATGTAAACTTGTATATGTTTAGTTATATATTCTGTGCCCAAAAAAGAAGGATCTCAATGTAATCAAAATAAAATTTCAATCAAATGAATTAGTCAATATTGAAGTAAACCTAGTACTTCAACAGTATTGGAAACTATAGTTTATAAATATTGTAAGTAAATTCATGACTAGATACTGCTTTAGGAGTGAAGTATATCACTGTGGTTCTGAGGCAGGAGCCCGGCTATGTCCTTGAAGATGATTCTTGGCTAAAAGCCTAGGGACAAGATAGAAAAATAAAGCTTTCTATGCAGGCCCAGTCTGAGGTGAACAAAGCAGGGCCTCTCCTGGCAGCTAAGATGGCAAGATAAGGCAGCTAAGTCCAGAAAGATGGAGCCACCCATTCCCAACCATTTTACTTCCTGAAGAAAAAGGCATTTGAACTTTAGATTCTAAAATTCTATATAAGAAATCCAGTGAGATAAAATGAAATATATAAGTGGAAAAATTAAATGACCATCTTGAATATTAAAAAGGAAAAGACAACCAAAGGAAATTAGATGTATTCCTATGAAAAAGATGTTTTAAAGTTGTCAATAATTATTTGAAGGATGTGACTATTTAAAGAACCAGTTTTGGTGATATTCCCATATTTCTCAAATCATTCTATTAGAGAACATGGTAGCAGTCTTTTAACTTCAGATTCCTGGCCTACATAAGTAAAGATTTCCAGTGTACTCTGATGGAGTATTTGGTATCATTTAATTAAGCATCTTTTGCTAATCCTTCCCCAGTAATTTTTTTTTCAGATAAGTTCTGGCCTGTGTGTAACCCAACTGACTCTCTGGTAGCTTTGAAATAAAGTCCTCATTACCTTTCTGTAGCAAACCTGGTATTAAAACCAGATTACTCTCTGGAAAGATAAATTGCCAGGGCTTCAAGACCACCATAATTCTCAGCCTACTACAGACAGCTATTTTTCTTTCTTTGATGCATATCACTGTGGTATTGAGGAGGTAGAAAAAAGTAGGCAGATAGAGCCAGAGGGACAGGTGGAAAACATTTCCTGAAAGGAAACCGATGCTAACTAACTTCCAAAATTCCTGAAAAGGCCAGACCTCCCAAATGTCAAGTGATAATGACATCAGAAGGTTCCTGAGAGTGACCAGAACACTGCAAAACTCCAATTGTTCCTACTGATAAACAATCCCAGGAGATTCCCAGAGAGTCCAGGAAACAGCTTCTGGAACCCCAACCGAGAGAAGGAGACTCAAAGAAGGACACTATGCAAATACACTATGCAAATCCCAGGAAAGTGCTTCTGAGACTCCAACTGGAAAGGAGACTCAAAGAAGTATATAAACCCCTAGATTAGCTACTCTAAACAGTTACCCATTCTGGGAACCTGGCCCTTTTGGGAACTTTTCTTTCTCTCGCATGTTGTATTGGCTTTGAGAGAAAATGGTGTGTAATTGATGACACTCGGCCCTGGCAACTCCTAGGTAGTGACCAGAAGACACCCACTGGGCATCAAGGCCAACCGGGCCCCTGGGGTGGCCTACACCTCTCTTCTGGCAGATCACATGGACTTTGGGAGAAAGAAGTTGGTCCCATTACCCACAAGGGTGCTCTGCCTCTTTTTCCCTTCCCATTCTCTTTACAATAATCTCCCTGCTCACCTTTCTGTGGTCTGTGAGTGTCATTCTTCACATTTCATAGACAAGAACCCTGGTAAGGAAAATGTCCATTTTAGTATCAAAATTGTGATAAAAATTGGAAAAAAGTATAGAATAAAGGAAGAAGGCATGCTTTATTTTTTTCAACACCAAATTTTGTTTTTCAATAAAATTATATTAAATAAATGAAGATTGTAAATTATAATGTATTTTCATAAATAAATTATATATTTCAAAATGTTGCCTAATATGCAAAGTATTTTCAATAAACACTAATAAAATTAATTAGTGTTCTGTTTTTAAATAACAATCTCTTATTGAATCTGTAAACATGAAATGGGAAAGTATAAAAGATAATCAAAATACTTAGATTGAACATGGCAGTATACTACTATTACAATAATAATATGAATATATGTTTATTCTTCCCTAAAGGAAAATATTTTTCTTTGAATCAGCTTCTCTATTTTAAAACTTCCTCCTTCACAATAATCTTCAAGACTTTTTAAAAATACAAAATAAAGCATTGAAAATACTTGCATGAATTTCACATTTACTATTTATTTTATATGTGCATAAGAATAAGCATGGCTAACCAGCTGTCAAGTAATTTAAATTGTTTTTGATAAAATTTTATTCATATCAATCAATTCAGTAGAAAATAGCTTTCATATTTATAACCATCATTTGCAATATTTTATTATATATAGCTCAATAGTCACTTGTTTTGAATATATGATTGCTAGATATCTATAATCTAACAATCTCTCAAGACCTAAATTTTGCTTTTACATTTAATTCTTATACACATACATATTTCAATTACAAAAAAAACTAGTTTCCATACACCACTACATATTAAGAATGCTTAATAATTCTTATAACTTTGTCTCTCAATCTTAAAATAGTCAGTGGGAACCTGTGTCAGTAAAACCTTGAATGTAAGACAGGGCATGTAAATCTAATAATTCATTTTGTAATTAATTTAGTCTAACTCCTAATTAAGTTTCTATTTGATGTGGTAGTGGTTGTAACTGGATTGATTGGAACAAAATCTACAATAATAATATGAATGACCAAATGTATTGAGAGTCTGAGCTAAAACCTTCACCAGATACTATTCCTATGAAGCTAATCAGACAGAAGAGGAACTAGATCCAGTTAACAAGCAATCAATCATTATGGGTTGGAGAATTAGAAACGGTCTATTGTATATGTGCTTATGCTTGCTGTGGGGAAGGATGCCTAATTGAGTATGTCAATTTATGTAAAATTAAAAATTAAAATTAAAAACTTGTGCTTTGTCTCTCATGCATTTCTTACCTAAGGCTTTAGAATGTTATAATGAATCTACAACAGTAGGTTCAGTATCCACAGGTGACATTTAAGTGCATTGAGCAGCAAGAGTAGGGAAAATGACAGAAAAATAAAGGAGCCAGGGGAAGCCAAGACAGAAGGATCTCAGTTTTGAGGCCATCCCTGGAAAATTAGTGAGACTCTCAACAACTTAGCAAGACCCCGTTTCAACATAAAAATTAGAAAGGACTGGGAGTGTAACTTGAGGCTTGAGTACCCCTGGGTTCAATTCCCAGTATGAAAATAAAGTAATTAATCAATGAAATAAAGGAAGATATCAACTGTATTGGGGTAAGAGAAAAAAGATAAACTAACAGAAAAAGATTAAAAAGATAAAAAATGGGGGAGGCTAAGAATATAGGTTTATTTGATGTCTTCTGAATGGGAAAGTAAGTTGCAGAAACTATTTCTTCTTCCTGAATATAGAAATAATCAAATATAGTAACTCTCCTGGTGTAGGTGAATCCCAAGTCACCAAAGAAAATAAAAAGAGAAGACCAAAATTTAAATAGCACAAGAAGACATAAATATTGGTTCATAGACTATGAGATATTAGAAAAAGAGAAGTGTCAGTAATTAAATACATGAGGCTTTAAATAATTATTGGCCATGAGGCCGCTCTTTGCAAGAGGACATACTAGATTTGTTCAGAGTACTAATATGAATGATTTGGGAAGTTTTCAGTCATCTTAGGCATGGTGATTATGAATTTTAGAAAGAAGGGAGAACAATCTTGTCAAAAATTTCTGTGCAGGAAATTGACAAGGAAGAAAAAGAAAATTTCAACAGTTGTCCTAGGAAGGGAGAATCAGAAATTCACTTGTTAGTGTAGTAATTAATAAATTCCGTGTAGCTTTTAGTAAAACTGCAACAAAATCTGAGTGATGGGTACAAAGGTCAACCATGCTTTGTGATTTTTCTGTAGGATTCAAGTAGGAATTGTTTGTGAAGGGAAAACAGATTACATTATTTAGACAAGATGCATGCTAAACAACAGAGACCAGAGACCACATTATCATTAGAAGGAGACAACACGCCGGGCGTGGTGGCGCACGCTTGTAATCCCAGTACTTTGGGAGGCGGAGACCAGAGGATCCGGGTTCATGGCCAGCCTCAGCGCTCTCTCTCTCTCTCTCTCTCTCTCTCTCTCTCTCTACCTAGTGAGGCCCTCCGCA
>PVJS01002782.1:0-24295 GCA_004027185.1 Glis glis
AGAGCTGGCATCCTATCCCCTCTCTCCTCTCTTGGCCTTCTCTGGGTGCATGGTCCTTCCACAAGCCACCATCAACTGCCTGAACAGCTCATGGAGCAGTTTCCTCCAGCATATGGCCACATAGCTTTTTTTTTTTTTAATGATTGTAGCTTCCAGCTACTGTTGTTGTTATGTGGGCTTTCTTAACTATACTCTTCAAGTCTTTTAGCATAAAAATTAGTTTCATCTAGAATGCTAACTCCAGTCCAAACCATTAAGCATTCTGTTGGGAAGGAATGTGGGTTAAATTTCAACTCAGGAAGCATGCCACAGTCGATTAGCAATGTCTGCCAAGGAAGCAGGCAGAGGTGAAATGATGGCCCTGATTCTCCTATTAGCCAACTCCACAGCCCATCCTTGTTGCAGATTTGCTTCAAGAACTAGTGTACTAATTTGTTTCATGTATCCAGTCTACTTACAGAGGTACCTATATAGAATCTATACATTTTTATTTATTTTACAACAGCCAGACTCTAGTTTTCTTTCTCTTGCTTTTCCCAGTATCTATGATGTTCTAAAGTCTCTTGGCAAAATACTACTACTAAAATATGTAAGTAGTTTATATTATAAAGTTTAATATTTGGTTAAGCAAAGATAGGCCAATGAATCTTAATTATGAAAAAGGAAACCAGCCTTCCACAAGTTTGCCACTCTGGCCTGAAAGACAACAAAGTGATCAACTCTTGTTCTCCAACTTTGTCGTATAGGACGTTAGACTTTTTAAAAAGAGACTAAGCTGGGTGCAATGGCACACGCCTGTAATACCAGTACTTGGGAGGCTAAGATAAGAGTATTGCAAGTTCAAGGCCAGCCTGGGCAACTTATCAAGAACCTGTTTCAAAATAAAAATAAAAAGGTCTTGGAATGTAGCACAGTGGTAGAGCACCTTTGGGTTCAACTCCCAATACCACCAAAAAAAAAAAAAAGCTTGTCATTAGTTACATTAGTTACCTCATTTGACACTCATAAATTGACATGAAAAGGGCAGGTCACATTTTATAGGCAAAGAAACAGAGGCTCAGGGTGGGTCATGCCTGCTGATGATTACAGGGTTCATTTTCTGCCAAAAGCAACATTAGATTGAAACTAAGATGAAACCCAGCACTGGGACCATGTCTTATTGAGTGGTGGGAGAGTCTGATTGGGGTAGACGTGCATGAAGGTCATTCTTTTTTTTTTTTTTGTGGTACTAGGGATGGAACCCAGGGGCATTCTACCTCCAAGCTACATCCCCAGTCCTATTTTTTCTTCTTTATTTTGAAACAGGGTCTCACTAAGTTGCAGAGGGCCTCACTAAGTAACTGAGGCTGACCAAGAACCTTCGATCCTTCTGTCTCGGCTTCCCAAGTACTGGGATTACAAGCGTGTGCCACCATGCCTGGCGAAGATCATTCTTTTGAAAAGAATGGGGAAAGGACTCACATTCTCTGGGAGGAGAGCCGGATGTCTGTGTCACAGTGGAGCTACAGCCAACCCCACAGTTCTTTGTCCAAGTCTTATGGAGAAAGGGGCTCTAAGAAGAAGCTCAGGAGGGACTCAGCACAGTGTTTATGAATCAGGAAGGTCAAAAGTCAACCAGAGGAGAACATAAGGACTTTAGTGACATGGTGTGAGATGCCACAGACCCTCCTGGAATCACAGGATGAGATTTGGAAGTGTATTTGGGATTCAATGTTCTGCCTTAGTTGGGTGGGGACAGGTGGTGACACCTGGGTTATTTTTAGGTATAGGACTTCTCTGTTACCAATAGGTGAGGCCTGAAGAAGCTGAGTTACACAGTGCTATGGTATGGATGTTTCAAAATTCATATGTCCACAGTGATGGTAGTAAGAAGCAGGGCCTTCGGGGTGATTAGATCATGAGGGCTCTGCCCTCAATGGGATTAGTGACCTTATCAAAGAGGCCTGATGGAGCTTGTTTGCCCCTTCTACTATGTGAGGACTCGGCAAGAAGATGCCATCTATGTACCAGGTAAGGAGTCCTCACCAGACACCGAACCTAGGGCTGCCTTAATCTTGGATCTGCAAACCTCCTGAACTGTGAGCAGTAAATTTCTATTGTTTAGAAGTTACCCAGTCTAAGGTATTTCATTATAGAAGCCTGAACAGACTATGCTACATGGTAATAAACAGAAAAATGAAAGTCAAGTTAATCTTAAAATGTCACCCAACCTCTTACCAGAGCATTCTACCTGCCATTGCTTAGGCTATGTAATCAGACCTGCAGCATGGTTGGAGGCAGAAGGAAGTGAGTTAAAGCAGTAGAAATAAAGCACGACACTTTTGTAAAATGCCCACTTGCCTGCAGAAATCTTTTCAAAGAAACAAAAAGCAAAACCAAACCAATGAACCAACCTGGGTGTCAATAGTGAGCCAAAGAAAGACCTTGGAGGAGCAAGTATCTTGAGAATATGTTGTGCGGCTATGAGACTGAGGAGAAGTAGCACACGGTGATGAACTAGCCTGGACTCAGGCACACTGGTGCCAGCTGAGGCCAGGATGTCTGTCCTCATTGCTCCCAGGGAAGCTTGCCAGGCCCCAAACACTCAGCAAATACTTGTTAGCTGATTATATCTAATTTTAAATTCTCACGCATTTACATTTTTCAAGGAAATTTGGCAAAGGAAACCAAGTAACTATTTCTGGTTTCTCTTTAGGTTACACTTTATTCTGCACAATTTTGAGCCAATACAGTAAGAATATAATTACATATGGGGTAGTTTTAGCAACTTTACAGGAGATGAACTTCCTGCCACTGGTATTTATGTTCCATTGCAGAAGACATGAAAAGGAGGTGTTAGCGAATGATTTGCAGCTCTAGACATTTTACCCTTCCTCCTGATTTGGTTTTTGTCCTCACTTATTTCCACATCTCCTTTTTCCTGCCAGAGCAGTGGACAACAGGATCTACAACTATTTCCCTTGACCCATGGCTGCCATGGGTCTGGAAAGTTCCTTTCCTTCAGGGCCCTAGTGAATGATGAAGCCAGGGGAACTACTGTCATGGTCAGACACAGCTGTGCACCTCTGAGAACTATGTTTAGGACAAAGAAGGAAAGAGGAGCTCGCACTTGGCTCTTCACCTCTCCCCAAATAAATGGTGTCTCTTAAACTAGAGACCACACCCCAGAAGAGACTGGAACAGCTTCAGGAACTGGTACGCACTAGAATTTACTGCTGGCTCTGTTTCCTCCTCAGCCTCTCTTTTACCCATCTCTCCAAATTTAAAAACTCTTTGCTTTTGCTTTATCCTATATATTTTTCATTATAGTTTCTATAGTTAGGATCTTAAATGTCCCCCAAAAGTCTATTGGAAACTACAGGGAGGTGGTGGGAACTTTAAGAGGTGGGGCCTAGCGGGAGGTTTTCAGGTCATTGGGGTGCGCCCTTGAAGTGGCTAGTGGGACCCCAGCCCTGTTCTCTTTCTGTCTCTTTTTCTTTCACTTGTCAGCCATGAGGTAAGCGATTTTGCTCGGCCACACACTCCTGCCATGATGTCCTTTCTGACTTGTGGCCAACTGATCATGGGTTGAAACCTCCAAAATCATGAGCCAGAATGAACCTTTTCTCTTTACAAGTTGAATATCTCAGGTACTCGGGGTTTTGTTCATTTTTTTGTTTTTGTGGTACTAGGGATTGAATCCAGAGGCATTCTACCTCTGAGCTATACCACAGCCCTTTTTATTTATTTATTTATTTTTTTTGTTTTGAAATGTGGTCTTGCCAGGTTGCTGAGAATCTCACTAAGTTGTTGAGGCTGGTCTTGAAACTGCGATCCTCCTGTCTCAGCCTCCCAAGTACTGGGATTACAGGCATGCACCACCATGCCTGGGGCTCAAAGTTGTTTATTTTTAAGTGTCTTTCATTGTTTAAAATATTTAGCTTTGATCCCACCTTAGCTTTAGTCTTCTTTTATTATTGAACTTAAATCTTCTTTATTACCTTTTAGTTCTAACATTTTTTTTTGTTTTCTATGATTTGTCTTTTAAGTAGATAGAAGGTGTTTTCAGGTAGTAGAAGGTGTAGCCCTGGAAGCATTAATATGGGGAAGCCCCACCCAGACAGGTTGGAGGTCACCTTTCCCCCAGCTGCCCCTGCAGGATCCTCCCTGAAAGACCAACCCTGCTAAGGGTTGTTTGGCAAAGGTCCCCTTCTCACCTGGCTGAAGAGAACCTGGGGCTACTCCCCACTCTGCCACAGGCAGTAAATCTTATTTTATAGGGGAGCCTTAGGAAAAATAAGCCTATGGGCCTTCTTTCTGCCTTGCTTGTGTCTGAGGATCTTTGGGGCAAGGGATTGTGTCTGGCTCTATACTTCCCCAACCTGCTCTGCTCTGCCCAGGTAGAAGTGCACGCTCTTTGTAGGAGACGGATGTGCTGAGGATGCCTGGATCAACTCTCAGAGCCCTACTGGATGGATGAGATGCCAAATTTAATTTTTTTTATTGGTGCATTGTAATCATACATCTTGTTGGGTTTCGGGGTGATAGAAGTATACATGCACACATAGGTCAATTAGCCCTCTTCCAATTCCCACCCCCATTCCCTCCCCCTTAATGCCCAGGATGTACATACACAAACTTATCAAAGTCAACTACTATGCTGAGCACGAGAAGGAGGGAAGGGGGAGAGATGCCAACTTTAGATGTTTCCCTCCAAATCTCCTTCCAATCCATTTGGAAGAAGCCCTGAGGGAGACTGTCTCCTCCCTGAGCAGATCTGCCCCACTTCTGTACTCCCACACTATTTGGGGAAAGGATATCTTTCTTGACCAAGAGACTAGCCAGTCACACTTCTCTCTTGTCCAATCCACTGTCCCTGGTAGTGACCCTTGGGAATTCTCCTTTGGCTCTTTTACCAGTAAGCACTAACCTAGTGAAGTTCACCTGGTTAAGAAATCCTATGAGCTCCTTTAATTCTAGAAACTATTTAATTCTATAAGCTGCCATATCTTAAAGGAGCTTAGCCTACTAGATCTGCTGAGCCTTTCTACTGGGAAAAGCCCAACCAATTTCACTCTAAAAAGCTTGACCTAAAGCTTTCAAATATCTGAGTCTCAAGAAGATCTGTATACCCAGTAAAGAAGCAGGGAAAGAAAAATGTGTGGTTTGGGAATACTTAGCCTCTGAAATTCTCTACTTAACTTGGGTAGAAGCCATCCTGCTGAGGAATGTCCATAGGACCCATTTCACTTTGGTACATTATTCTTTGGGGAGCCAAGAGCAAAAAAAATATTTTTTTCAGTAAATATAGCAGGTTTGCATTTGCCACAATCCAGTGTACTCATGCACGTGGTTCTGAGGAGCAAGCACATGGTGCTTCTCCCCAGAAAAGTGCCCTTCCTATACCCCAGGAGTCAGCAGATGGGTTGGAATAGGGGTGCAATCCATGGAACAAGTGCCACAAAAATGAAATCTCATCTTTCCTACAGCACTTAATACTGCCCTTCCCACGGCAGACACTCATTGGAACATGCTGTAGGGCATCCCACAAACCCAGGCTTATACCTCCCTCTGGGAGGACAGATGGAGAGCCAGATACCACATGGCAACCTCATCAGGGAGGTGCCTCAGCCTCCAGAGGAAGCTCAAGTTTCTCCCAATCCTGAGCACTGTGTAGAGGGGAGTGGAGGGGGTACAGAAGGACCAAGCCAGCATGCTCCAGGTGTTCAGGTAAAGGTTCTGCCTGCCACTTCCTAGGCATGCTTTCCAGTGGGAGCCATGGGCATGGACAGAGGGGTGAGTGTGGATGCTTCTTTGCCTACTTTGGGTGTAGACCATTTAGGGTTGCCTCTCACCTAGACAAAAACCCATATCAGTCAGCCTAACCCATCAGAACACTGCACTGGGTTTGGTAACAAGGGTTTGGGGCAACTGTGAGCAGGCATGTGCTTGTCCTTTAACCCAGGATGCTCTGGACTGGACCAAGAGGAGGGAGGGAGGGTTGACAAGGGGCTGCAGGATAAGCGTTAAGGATGGATGATTTTCATATCTGGAGGACAACTATCCACCTTCTAACGGTGGCCTGTCATGTTTAGTGCTGCTGACTGAGCTGAGACAAGTACTCAGATGACACCGACAGGAGGTGAAGTTGGTGAATTATTCTGAGGGACGATATGGTCATATGAACCAAGAGCTTCAAAAAAAAAGTAAATATCCTAAATTCAAGGGCCAATTCTTAAAAGAAAAAATATATTTGGAGCAAATTAGGGACCAGGAAGTTTATCACAGCATCATCTATAATACAAAAACAAAACAGCAACAGAAGCAAATAAAAATAACTTAAATGCCAAGGGGTAGAGTTTAGTTGAATTCATTCTGGCACATTCCAATGATGGAATGTTTTGCAGTCATTATACATCAAGTCTTCAGTACTTATTGGCACAGAAAATACTCTAATATAATAGCTATCTCTTAAAAACAATTTAAATTTACCATATGTCTTCATTTCTAAGATACTAACAACTTAAAGAGGCATCAGAGGCTTAACAAAAAATCTTTTAGACAGCAATAATAAGAGCACATTAAACAGGCATTCACTGAAAAATCCATCCCAATTTAAGAAACATTAGAAGGTGAGAAATACATGCCATAGAAGAAATATGGTGCATCTTTGGGTTGTTTGTGACTTTTACCTTACTCTTCTGCTTTTTTTGGTATCTTCCAAATCTTTAACAGTAAGCCTGATGGGGTTGGGGAAATGTCTGGGACCATGTCTGGGGTATCCCGCCATGTGAAGTTGAGGATCACTGAGGCTTCTCTCTGCCCCGACTCACTCTGCCTAGGGAGGCTGAAGGAGTTCCTAGACCGGTGGGTTGAGAAGCAACTGGAATTGCCCGTCCCCTGCCACTCCCCTTCCTCTGGGAACTCCACCTATCAGCCAAAGAGCAATTCCTCCGGTAAGTAATCGGGTAAGATTAGAGGTAGGACCCTGCCCTGTGGGAAGAGAAAAGGATTGGAGGTGCTGTTTTCTGACAGGTTAAGTTCAGATCTGGGGTTCAATATTTGGAAGCCCACTTGCCTGCAGATATAAGCAATTATGCAATATCAGCTTTATCGGAGAACAGGTCATAGTTAGTGTGCCAAGTGCCTACTTTTTGATCTCATGTCTCAGTAAAAAAAAAAAAAAAAAAAAACACAGGCACAGAAGAAAGGTGCTATTTATTAGACTCCTTCAAAACCTCCAACAAATTGGTTGAATTTCATAATCAGAAAAAAAATGCACAAAGAAAAAATGTAGTAAAGCACATCCAAGCCCCTCAGGGAGTGACACTCCTGGCCTGGTGACTCTGCATGGCTCTGGGGGGGGGGGCAGGGCATTCAGGACCAGCACCTCTGCAGACCAGAGAACAAGCAGTAAGCCCTAGGCAGGGCTGTCTCCTCTCTCCTCCCTGTTCACCAGCATCTCAGTTCCAAGCGCTACTGAGAGAAGCGTCTGCTTTTCCCTCTCCTTGCAGCAACTCTTGGTTGCTAAGCAGATCCCTTGGGTAACTATGTGGGCATAAAACCTTTGCAGAACTGCCACGTATATGCTTCACCCAATTGTCAAAGTGAAAAATGAAATCATTCCTCTCACCTGTCACTACTTTGCACAAAGCTTCCATTATTGAATGGTGATGGCCCAGAATGTTATTCTCACCTACTTGCAAGAATATAAATGAGTTTTGATATTTTACCCCCAAGAGAGTGGGAGGGAAGGAAGGGGGTGTTGGGACCTTCTGAGCTGATACTCTTGGGAACCAGTGATTGGGAGGAAGTGGGTAGAACCAACCAGCTTGCCCTCTACCCTTGGCAAATTGGTGCCTCAAGCAGGTGAAGACTTACCTGCCTTAGGGTAAGCTCTCCTCAGGCTCAGAGATGTCTGCAGACCCCTCTGGTGTCAATGTATTGAATCAGTATCTCTTGGGGGTAAGGCCAAGGAATTTGGCATTTTAAAGAAATTTCTTGGATAAGTCTTATGAATACCATGTACATTAAAGTTTGGAAACCACTGATTTCTCTGACACCAATGTTCATACAAATAAATGCAATAAGATATTACAGGTGTTAGGATAAATGTACAGGCAGGGAGGAAGACACTATTGTAGGGGTGGTTAGTTTGAACTGAAAGTACAATGAAAGTGCTGCTTTGAACCTTGAACAGCAAGGAGACCTTCTCCAGGCTGAGGAGGATATGGAAAAGAATATTGTAGGCAGAAGAGAACTGTCAGCGAAGATACAGAGATGAATCTGGCCCAATGAGCTCGGATAACAGAAAATCATAAGAGCATGTGTGTATAGCGTCAGGGGAACCACAGGCGAGGAGGGCAGAGAAGGGCTAAAGAGTTTAGAATCTGTGCTGTGGTCAGCGAGTTTCTACTAAGAGTGTTTGACAAGAGAGTGCTATGATCAGATTTGCTTTTAAGAAAGGTCACTCGGAGGTAGTACAGAAGATGGATTGGAGACGGCAGGACAGAAGGCAGAAAGACCACCTAAAGGCTCTTCCAGCACCACCAGGTAGGTCCAGGCTGCCTATGAGGGTAACAGCCACAAAGTCTTCATTGGCCCTGATCCACTCTGCCTCTGGTACACAGCGTTGAATGTTTATGCCATGATGCCGTTCAAATAGCATGCCTCTTTATTTTAAAAAATTAAAAATGAATGGCACTTTTGTGAAGCACCAAATATGATGATGACATTTCTTTCAAAGGACTATAAAACAACATTTAAAATAATCTCACAAAACAAGCTGTGACTCTCAGGCAAGTCCATAGACCTGTTGCTTCTCAAACATAAAACCACAAGATAAAAGGAAAGAGTATTTTCTTGGAGTACATAATTTCTTTGAAGATTAGGGGCATTATTTCCTTTTTATTCAAATGCAAACACTGTATACTATGGTGGTCTGGTGTAGACAAAGACGATGGCTCGTTCTTCTCAGCTGTTGCTCCATCCATAAAATGTAGGTGTTGGGTTCCATGAACTCTGAGATCTTTTCATACCCCAGCTTGCAACAACACTTTTCTCCCTATCTAGTTCGTATCCTCATCTTTCATCTCCAGATTTTACAGAGAGGTCATTTTTTCTATTTCTGTAAGGTCGCCCTCCTTAATTCATATTCTTGCTGTTGGCACTTTTCGCCCAGTTCTCAGAGCCTTTTTAGCCCTAGGAGGGGCCTCTCACCCTCTGTCCCTGCAGTTCTTGCTCAGCCAGCAGTTTCTTCTGCTCTCCCTCTATCTATCTTCTCTAGGGTTTGTCACCTTCCTCATCCCAATTTTAAAAAGGGAGTGTGGGAGAGGTGCTAAGACAGAGAAGCCCAGAGGCTTCCAGCCTCTGTTTGACTTTTCCCTCAATTACTGCTGGTTTGACATTTCTCCGTTCATTCTGAGAAATCCCTCCTGAACTCTCTCACTTAGAGCTTGAATTGTTTTGCATTCAATGACTTTTCAGCTTTTTGATTTAACATTTAACAACTTTGCCTATCAGCCTCCCTTCCTTTTCCTCCAAAATGCTGCAAGAGTCAAAAGGACTGTCCCCCACTTAAAGTCATCACATCACTTAGAGTGGAATGTTGCTGAAATTTGAACAAAAATGTGACTGGTTTCATCAAGTAAGGGAGGCAAGGGTTTAAGCCTGATGCTGCTGAATTCATTATTTCTCTTTCCCAGACCTTTGACATAGTCACACACATGCACGCACATGTGAACATACACTCCCCATTCCTAGAAACTGTATTTTTAGGGATCATGGTCAGGAATTGGAAAGTTTGGTCATGAAGAGAATACTGGTTTATGAGAGAAAACAAAGGATAGAGACAAATAAATCTCTCAATGGAGAAGAATCCACAGTGGGGTTTCCTGGGATCACTCTTTAAGTATAGAGGAGAACATATCTATGAAAGCTCCAGTTTTCAGATATCTTTTCAGGCCATTAAATGCTAATTTTATCAGGCAAAGTACAGAATGACCTCTCAACAATAAGTAAATGAGCAAGGTTCTTGGAAAGCGATCAGTGTGAAAAAGTGTTCAGTATTTAGGGAGAAGGAATTTAAATTATACTCATAAAGTAATAACAACTGAGTTTTCTATTATGTCTCAAGAAGTATACAACATCATATGGTCAACATCATTAATCAACACAGAAATTCAAATTAAAGCCACAATGAGCTATCTTGATGCAGCCACTAGAACAGCCAATACAGGACCTAGGAGTCATTGCAAGTTTATTGAAGAAATTAACCTGGGACAATGGCTGGGACCAAAACTAGAGTGAACAGTTTTTCATATTTTGGAAGGATATTGGAAACAAAATCCATTTACATTAGTGGTAATAAGAATGATGATAATTATAACAATAGAAGAGAAGCTACCCTTTTTTGTACCTCCTCATGCCAAGCACTGTTTTTCATATATACGTAATTTTTTTCTTACGTATGTGAGGGTACACACACATTTAACACTCAAAGAAAGAACATCAGGAATAGAAGCAATGTGACTACTGAAATAATTTTTATCAATTTTTTGGATAGGGAAAAAGGAGAGAAGAATTAAGATTCCTCACTCTGTAGAAACAAAGGCTGAATGGGGTTTTGATTAAAGGTGGCAAAACTCTAAGAGTTTGATAGTCTTTGTATCAAAAAGTAATTAGAGAAACTGATTGCAGAATATTATAAAGTAATTATGTAAAGTAAATGAATATAAAGTAAAAATAATTATGATGGTGTGGTATTTGTATAAAGATAGATATACTGATCAATAGAATGGAGAATCCACATGTATATGGTCAATTGACCTTCAGCAAAGATGTCAAGGCATTTTAATGGAGAAAAGATGATCTTTTCAACAAATGATGTGGAAACAACTGGACAGTTATATGTAAAAAAGAGGAAAAAAAAGAAGAACCTCAACCTTTACCTCATATCAAATACAGAAATTAACTCATAATGAATCATAGACCTAAATGTAAGAACTAAAAGCATACAATTTCTAGAAGAGAACACAGAAGAAAATCTTAACTCTGATTTACTAAATGGGACACAAATAGAAACTATTAAAGAAGAAAATTAATAAACTAGATTTCATCAAAATAAAAATCTTTTGTTGTTTAAAAGACTGTAAAAAAAAGGAAAAGGTCAAGTCACTGATTGGGAAAACAGCATTTGAAAAACTTATTGGACTAAAGACTGTCTAGAATGTATTTGGGGGGGAATGCTTACAACTCAATAATAAAAAGCCAAGCAATTTCATTTAAAAATGGACACGTAGCCAGGCATTGTTGGCATGCACCTGTAGTCCCATATACTCATGAGTTTGAGGCCAGACTGGACAACTTAGCAAGGCTCTGTCTCGTTTGAAAAAGAAAAAAACAAAACTCAGCCGGGTGTGGTGGCACACGCTTGTAATCCCAGTACTTGGGAGACTGAGACAGGATCGCAGGTTCAAGGACAGCCTCAGCAAGTAGTGAGATTCTCATCAACCTAGAGAGACTCTGTTTCAAAATTAAAAATAAAGATAGGACTAGGAGTATAGCTCAGAAATAGAATGCCCCTGGGTTCAATCCCCAGTACCCCCCACACACACAACAACAAAAAAAGAAATTTTATAAGAAATAGATATATGAATAGCTAAAAACACATGTAAAGATAATCAACATCATTAATCATCTGGGAAATGCAAATTGAAACTACAATGAGATACTTTTGTGTGTTTGTGTGGTGTGTGTATGTGGGACTGGGGAGCAAACCCAGGGACATTCTACCTCTGAGCCACACCCCCAGCCCTTTTTATTTTTTATTTTGAAATTGGGTTTCCCTGAGTTACTGCACACTGACCTGGAACCTGCAATCCGCCTGTTTCAGCCTTCCAAGTACTGGGATCACAGGTATGCACCACCATGCCTAGCCAACAATGAGATACATCTATATATCCACTGAGATGACTAAAATGAAAAAGACTGACCAAGGCAAATGTTGGCGAGAATGTAGAAAAACTGGAGTTTTCATACTGCTTGGGTAATCTTACCTAGTTTAACCATTTTGGAAAACATAGTAGTTCTCTTAAAACTTTAAATGTACATCTATCATAAAATCTAGATATTCTCCTTGTAGGTATTTACCCAAGAGAAATTAAAACATTTGTCTATACATAGGGGTTTGCACGTGAATGTTTTATTTGTAATTGCCCAAACTAAAAACAACCCAAATGCCCATCAGTAGGTGAAAAAACAAATTGTGGTATATACATACAATGAAATGCTACATGGCAACAAACAAAAATGAACTATTTATACACTCAACAACAAAGACGAATCTCAAATTACTTAAGCTGAGTGGAAAAGCTAGACCAAAAAAAATTTAAAGAGTATCTTGTATGATTCTATCCATATTAAATTCTAGAGAATATAAACTAATATAGAGTGACAGAATGCTGATTGGTGGTTATTTGGGCACAGGATTATATAGGGAGTGGAAATTGATTACAAAGAGGTACAAGGAAACTTTAAGAGTGATGTCTTGGGTCCGGCCCAAGAGTGACGCGAACTAGACAGGGGGGTGAGCACCGACGACCCGGACCTTCCCTCCTCCGGACCGGAAGCCATGTCTGGCATGAACTCGTTTATTAGAAAGCACATCTCTCTTTTATAGTACAGGAAGTTCGCAAGTAGTAGGGTGTGACACCACGCTCTCCTGGGATCTCTCATAGGTAAAGGCGCCTGTCATCTGAGTACGGAAGGAGGTAATTACCTATCACAGCCCTCCTGAGGTCACTTCCGGAACTACCTGCAGAACCTCCCCCTGAGGAATTCGCCAGCGCCATCTTTGCCATTAATATGCTGAATTACTGCCACGTGGGAGAGGCCCAGTACTACAGAGCAGGCTTCTGCCAGTCCACCAGGCCCTTTCATGGCACTGGGTAGAGGGCCCAGCAGTGATGAATATGTTCACTATCTTAGTTGTGATGATGGTTGTATGGATATAGATATAACAAAACTAATCAAACTGTATACTTTAAACAAGTGCCATTTATTATATGTCTGTTATACCTCATGTCATAAAAATGCAAAAGAAAAAACACCCTATGAACCTTTTGAAGCTTCTACTAGATGGTTCTTTGGGCACATGAAAGAATTACTGTATATTACATAGTTGACAGTAAACTAACAGAATTCTTTACATCCAGGCTAAAACTACAAGTACGTCAGGGACCAGAAGAAATGCACTCTTTGGCCGGGCATGGTGGCGCACGCTTGTAATCCCCATACTTGGGAGGTGGAGACCGGAGGATCAGGGTTCGCAGCCAGCCTCAGCTACTTAGTGAGGCCCTCTGCAACTTCGTGAGACCCGGTTTCAAAATAAAATATAAAAAATAGGGCCGGGGGTGTAGTTCAGAGGTAGAACCCCTCTGGGTTCAATCCCCGGTACCGCAAAAAAAAAAAAAAAAAGAAATGCACTCTTTGTTATTAAAGGGAGTTTGGGGACTTTTGCTCCTTCCATCTTCACCTCTCATCCCCACTGATGCCATGAAGGACAAAGATGACCTCTGGGACAGTGACTGATGCCAAAGACAGAAGAATATTGAGTGAGGCAGACAAAGGTCCCTGCACAGAAAGCATTTACTGTGGTTTGTGGATATCTTAGCTCACCGTGGTAGATGAAGTCTCTTGCATAATGTTCATAGGCCAAAGACTTATCGTTCTGTGAATTATAGCCCAAGGATATTACAAATCAAGAAATATACCACACTTATCATGTTGAACTGCCGCCAACCTTCCAGCAGTCTGCTGCGTACTCTCGAAAGGCCATCTTCCTAAATCTTGCTTGAGACACGAGAATCAATGATGTTAATGCAATCCCTCCTGTTTGTGAAGTCAGCATTTTCCAGGCCTACTCCAAGACTAGTCTCAGACAGAGGCAGCACAAACACGGAAGCAGTTGGAGGAAGTGAAGAAACCAGATTCCAGCCTCAGTTCTGGGAGCTGCAAATGCAGGCTCACTCACTGATTCCTGCATGCTCTCCTATCAGCTATAAAATACATGAGTTCTGTGAGTTCTTTACGCACTCTGAACTCTTGAGAATGAAGGTGTTGTAGACATGCAGGCAGAACCTTATATGATTTATCCTTCAAACCATAACACATTTGAAAGCACTATTAATAATTAGGCTGTGGCCACAGATAGACCAAAAGACTATTATGGGCAAACCAGGACAATGATCAGTCTAAGTATGACGAAAATTATTATGAAAGTTAGGAAATAGGAATGTGCTTCTGCACCATTACTGCGCAGAATCCACATGCTTTCCAAATGCTAGCTCAAAGACCAGAAGAAACTTCCATAGCCCACTGCTAAATCAGAAAAATGAGGGTGTAAAATAAGTTTATATTATGAAATATTTCATGCAAACAAAATATTTACAAATTACATAAAAGATATAAAGAAGAAAATAACAGTTTAAGGTTTCATAAACTCCCTCCTAATCACATTCTTCTCATTTTCCATTATAAAGAATAAAATACTAGCTGAAGCTTCTGTGAACTCCTTTCCAATCACATCCCCCTCTCTTCCCCAGAGTTTATCACTATCCTGAAGTTGTGTTTATTATTCCCTTTCTTTTCTTTATAGCTGTACAAGATATGTTGGTATTTCTGAAATGCATTTTTTTAGTTTTGGTTGTTTTGTTTTGTATTTTGCTGTGATGGGGACCTGAAGGTATATGCTGGGCAAACACTCTACCACTGAGCTTCACCCCCAACCATTGTTTGTTTTTTTAACAATATTGAAATGGAATCATCTGGTATTATTCTCTTTTGACATTTTTTGCCTAACATTTTTATTTTTAATCAGCCACATTGATTGACTGTCAGCTGTTTCTCTCCTTTTCAGTGCTGTGTAACTGTACAACTATCTCATAATTCATGCATTGTTGTCATATTGATTATACTTAGGCTGCTTCCTGTGGAGGGGAATGTTTTTTTGTGTGTGTGGTGGTGGTGCTGGGGATCTTACCCAGGGTCATTCTACCTCCAATATATACCCCATCCCTTTTTATTTTGTATTTTGAGACAGGGTTTCACTAAGTTGCTGAAAGTCTATGTTGCTGAGGCTGTCCTCAAACCTGCAATCTTCCTGCCTCAGCCTCCCAAGTATTGTGATTACAGGCTTGTACCACCACACCTGGCTTCCTGTGAATATTTTTGTACATGTCTCCTTGCTATATATGCACTAGTTTCTCTAAGGATGCACCTATAGGTGGAACTGCAGACTACAGAGTATGGACATTTTCAAATTTTCTAGAGATTACCAAATTCCGCTTTAGAGTTATACCAATTCACACTCCCATCAGCAGTGTAAAACAGCTCTTGTTGCTCCATATCCTTACAGATATTTGGCATTATCAGACTTTCCCAAGTTCGTCAGATAGGTGGGTTTATAATTATATCTCATCTTAATCAAGTGATCAAAGTTACTATCAATAATGGGACCAAATCAAAATAATGTGCCACCTTATAGAATGTATTGGGCAGAATACAGCTTCACTTCTGCAGTATACCTACCCCCCCAAAAAAAAACCCGAATCTAATTATAGGGAGATATTAGGGAAACCCAAACTGAGGCATGTAACCTGCCTTTAACTTTCAAAAGGGTCCCGATTATCAAAGACAAGAGGACTGAAGAATTGTTCCAGACTGAGGAAGACTAAAGAGATATATAATTAGTTCGGGCTCATTCAGAACTAGATACTTTTGCTATAGATTGCATCATTGGGACCATTAATGAAACCTCAATAGGAATCTGAGCTTTAGATGATAGTAACATATCAATAATACTTTCCTGACTTGGTTGCTATATTGTGGTTATATAGGAAAATACTTGTATTAAGTATAAATGGGAACTTTGTAGAATCTTTTTTTTCTGACAGATAAATGTCCTAGTGCCATTTATTGAATAGGCCACCCTTTCCTTAACAACATCCATGCTACTTCATTGAATGAAAACTTTCTATGTATATTGGGTCAATTGCTGACACTCGATTACATTCCATTGGCCTGTTTGTCCCTGAGCCATAAGATAATTCTACATTTTCCTGAAAAACATGTTAGTATAAAAAATAAAAGCCACATAATTAATTTATATCATGATGGGGCCACTTTCCCTTGTACCCTACGTGCCGACCGCCATGAGGCTGCTTGCTTTCTGCTTCACATCCGTGAACCCAACGCTGTTTCTGAAGGAGCTGCTGGCCCCTTTGTCTTCTCTGCACAGCGGCAGCAGGAAGCATGAGCTTTTAGTCCTGCCTACAGCTTTCTTGATGGCGGCTTCCTCATTGCTTGGTTCCTGACTCCCTCCAGGACATTCTGTGTTTGAAACTAACCACCAGAGAGTTCTTTTCTCAGAATCATTGGAAAGAAATAGCTGGTAGCCCTGGTTTAAAACAGTGCTCACCAATAAGGGGAATATATGAGCAAGGAAAGCAGTATGAAGGCCTCTTCCACATAAGGGCTCACATGTTCTGGTACATGGATGAGGGGTTTACTTTAGCTCCGCCCCCAACAGCCTAACAAAGTGTTCTCAAAGTTCAATTTCCTGATCAGCTCACCAGCATCATTCAGGGACTCATTAGAAATGCAACTTCTCAGGACAAATCCCAGACCTACTGAATCACAAACTGGGGGTAGAACCCAGAAATCTGTGCTTTAAGAAGCCCCCCAGGTGCCCGGTGTGGTGGCGCATACCTGCAACCCCTTATTGTGAGGCTGAGACAGGAGGAACACAGGTTTGAGGCCAGCCTTAGCAACTTAGAGAAACCCTCAGCAGTTTAAGGGGGAAGCTCACCATGCTGTGTATGTCCCTATCACTAAACTACATAATGATGTGAGACTACAATGTACCAATAAAAGTATATTTTAAAAAGAGAATTTTTTTATAAAAAAGGGGGGCTAGGGGTGTAGCTCAAAGGTAGAATGCCCCTGGCTTCAAGTTCAATCCAGGAGAAGGAAGAGGAGGAGGAGAAGGAGGAGGAGGACGACGAGGACAAGGAGGAGGAGGAGGAAGGGAGGAGGAGGAGGAGGACGAGGAAGGGAGGAGGAGGAGGACGACGACGAAGAAGGGAGGAGGAGGAGGAGGAGGAGGAGGGAGGACAAGGAGAAGAAGGAGGAGGAGGAGGAGGAGGAGAAGGAGGAGGACGAGGACGAGGACGAGGAGGAAGAAGAGGACGAGGAGGGAGGAGGAGGATGAGGAGGAGGACAAGGAGGATGAGGAGAAGAAGAAACCCTCCAGGTAATTTTGATGAACTGAAGACTGAGAACCTCTAGCCTTCAGCAAGGATATTATCTCTAAATCTATGGTAACTAAGTGTGTTGTGCTGATTATTATTATTATTATTGTTGTTGTTGTTGTTGTTATTATTATTTTGCAAATATCTCAGGCTGCTCCCTGGGAGAAAATTATCTTTCTCTGCTCCACTAACCACAGATTTGGTCATATGACTTACTTCAGTCAACGGAATCTGAGCAGAAGCTGGTTGTTGTGGCACACGCCTATAATCTCAGTACTTGGATGGCTGAGACAGGAGGATCACTGGTTCAAGGCCAGTGTATAGTAACTTAGACCCTGTTTCAAAAATAGATATGAAAAGGTCAGAGGTACACCCCCCATCAGGCTCAATCCTCAGTACCACCGCGGCAGGGGGGGGGGTCTGAGCAGAAAAGCCTTATACGACCTCTAAGCAGCAGAAGTTGTAAGAGCCAATGGGCATTCACCCACACACATCTCCTTGAAAGAAAGAGCAGTGTACAATCTAGAGCTACTCCATCAGCCAGGTCCTAGAGTAAAGATGATGTGGGACTGAGCCACAGCCAACCACAATGGACATGCAAGAAAAGAAAGAAAGAAACCTGAGGTTTGTAAGCAATTGAGCTGCCCAGAGTTTTATTGTTGAAGTGTTACCTGACCCATCCAATGAAAGAAACAGGGATATTTTTTCCTAATCTATTTTATATACAACCAATTAGCCCTGTCTGCATCACTGGAATCAGAAGCAGCAGGCCTGGACAACAGGATGAGCATGTTCCATGCAACAGGAAGGGGCCTGATCTGAATATGCCTTAGTCCCTCCCTGGGGCAAGTGGCCACAGAAGACCCCACTCCAGCCAGGGCACATGGCCTCTTCCAGGAGGTAACATCTATGAGAGTGTCCTTCCAGAGGGGAGGGTGGGAGGGTCCAGCACCGTGTCCATGCGCCTTACCTCCAACAAATTACTGCTGGTGCAGCCTCAGTGGCAAGAACTCAGTGTAACCAGGCATGGTGGTGCACACTTGTAATCCCAGTACTTGGGGGGCTGAGACTGGAGGATAACAGGTTCAAGGCTAGCCTTGGCAACTTAGTGAGACCCTGTTTCAAAATAAAGGATAAAATAGGGCTGAGAGTGTAGGTAGAACATTCCTGGGTTCAATCTCCAATACAAGAAAAAAAGGAGGAAAGGAGGAGGAAGAGGAGGAGGAGGAGAAGGAAGAGGAGGAGAAGGAGGAGGAAGAGGAGGAGGAGGAGGAGGAGGAGGAGGAGGACTCGGTGGCAAGAACTCAGGGAGAAGTTGGAGTATGCTGCTGCTTCAACCTTTGCCGATACACCCCAGAAGACCAGCCTCAGAACACTGAGCGAAACCGAAATCCAGGGCAGCCGGGGGACCTCCCTTTCTTCCCGCATATACCTGTGTTGGCTTATGAGGCTCTCTGCATGGCCTGGGATTAAGCTCAGAACAGATTAGAAGACTCCTGCTGGATTTGAGATAGCTAATCTACTGGCTTCCTCAGGCGGACCCACCTGTGCTTTTCACCGGAGCCCTCTGATCCAGTGATCCCCTCTGTAATTTCTATATTAACCAAGCCAAGATTGCCTATGACAACATTGGTCTCGTTCCTGAAGGACAACTCTAATGACACTTCCTCCACGAAGTCTTTCTTCATCCAACTGTCAAATTTCTCCTCATTCTTCAGAGCAGCTGGCACTGGGCCAGTCATTGAATCCTGTGTCCCATTGTCCACATCGATATCCTTGAGTAGTCACAACATTTATCTTAAGGGAGCTGGAACAGCCCACACATTCTCTCTTATTTACAAACCCAGCATTGATTGACCGAAGCAAACTTAACATAAAGTTCCAAATGAAGCATGATATTAGGTTTAAGTTTTGTTGCTAAGAGATGACCTCATTTATAATTCCAAAATCCAAATGCTCATACTAACCTCCTGACTCAATTAAATTTTGTACCCTTAAGAGAGAGAATCATCCATTAAGACTAAGGCTTGTATTCAATATTTAGGGAGTAAAAAGTAAGAGTAATTGTATGATAAGGGCCTTAAGAAAATATAGTATGTTCTGATCCTAAAAAAATCATTCACGTCCTATGACAATGTTAATATGCTTAGCACTACTGAACTGTATACTTAAAAATGGTTAAAATGGTAAAATTTATGTGTACTTTTTTAAAAGATCAGGCCCTGCTAGACCCATAATGTACATTGTGAGGTACCCCTGAATCCCCCCCAACATAACTTGACAAATCATACTGTAAGTGAAGGCAAGAGGCTGGAAGGGTTCTGTAGCCAAGAGCAGTCTGTCTTAGTTTCATCTACACATTTGCCTGGGTCTCCACCTGGACACTCACTGCACTAATAGTGCTTTGAGCCCTGAGTCCCACTGCATGTACAATTAGTGTCCTGGAGCTGCTGAAACAGATGACCATGCACTGGATAACTTACAGCAGCAAAAATCCATCCTTTCACAGTTCTGGAGGCGGCCAAAAGTCTGAAATCAAGATGTCAGCAGGATCATGCTCCCTCCAAAGGTTCTAGGGAAAATCCTTCCTTGCCTCTCTCTAGCTTCTGGTGGCCAATGGCAATCCTTGGTACCTCTTTGCTAACAGGTGCATCACCCAACTTCTATCTTCATCTTCACACGGGCTTCTTCCCTTTGTGCCCATGTCTCTAAATCGTCCTCTTTTTATATGGACACTGGTCATTGGATTTAGGGCTCACCCTATTCCAGCATGATCTCTCCCTAACTTGATAGCATTAACGAAGACCCTAGTCCCAAATAAGGTCACATTCACAGGTACCGGGGTTAGACCTTGACATACCTTTTTTATGAAACACAATTCAACCCACAACAGTCTGGGGCATTTTTTTTCTTTCTAATTGTCTTTCCAATTTTCCAAAAATTGGAAAATTTCAGAAATGAATGTTATAATGAAAGTGAAAACTACTAAATGACAATAGCAGCAATAACAAAACAATGGAAAATACAAAAGCATGAAAATGGAAATGTTTGTCCAATGATCGCTGAAGTTCGGGCATAGTTTGACTTGCCTGTCAGAGTTCACAAAGTCTCCCTGGGTAGCCCCATGAGAAAGCAGCCATTTCAGTCTCCCTCGCCCCCAGGGTTCCAGAAGATCCCCGGGCACCTTCCTAAATGATCGGTAGTGGTGAACAGGCCATTCCTGAAAGAATATAACTCTTTTCTCTAGGAGGCCGGAGGCTGTCCCATCACCTTCCTCAGTCAGAAAGGAGAGAGAACAGTTTCCTCCAAATGCTTATTATGCTTATAATGCACCGTTGTTTTAGACCCAGCACAAACCATACACAGGCCCTCCTTTGGGTCCAGCCAGATTTCTCTGGACCACTCCAGGTGGCAGTGGCAGACGGGCAAGCATTGGAGAGGTGCAGTACTGTTGTGGTGGCTTAGATTCCAGCTGGAACTATTCAGCATATCAAACCTAGCCATAAAGGTTCCTTTTCCTGAGCCTTAAGGGATATAATTTTGACTTTTCTCTAAAGAATAAATCTTCAGTTTTGTAAAGGTAAGTCAGCACCTTCCCTCTAAACCCTCCATCACCACAGCAACTGAGAGGGTCACATTCTTTAACTCAGAGGGTCTGTGCCCAGAAGGTCTGCAGAATAGCCCCCGGGGGTCCTTTGGCTCAGTCTACCCTGGCTTAGGAGAGGTGACCACATTTACTCTGCAATCTTCTTGAATGAGCAGAGCCCCCTGTAGAGAAAGGGCCCTGCCTCCCCTCAACCTCACATCTCCTTGTCTCCATCTCTCCTTTCCTGCACTGATAAAACAGAATTATGGAGTAGAGAATTTAGGAGCAATTATCTAAGCCCATCTCCCTTCTTCCCACCACCAGTCAAGTATTATTTCCCTCCAAATGCCCTATTATTTCCATTTTACTCCTGGATCCTATATAGCCCAGGAATGAGGAGAAAAGAAAATACCAATTGCAAAAGAAAGGTGGGAAAGTACCTATGAACTAAACAAGAAAGCAGGAATGTGTTGAGTGTAAAAACTACCTGCCCTCATTACTTGCATTCCTGGCTTCAAGCATAAGAAATAAATAGGCTTTTATGTTGGAATTTTTTATTATGTCCTTGGATAGTCAATCTCAAATTTAGGTCAAGTAATTTCCAATCTGCTGAGGTTTTTTTAATCATTAGGAAGGTAAATGGCAGAAAAATTCAGTGAATTATATTGGAAAAAAGTTAACCAAGTATATTTGTATTTTTAATGTGGTATTATTGGCTTCTTGACTGCAGAATGAGTTGCTTCCACTGCACATCCTCCAAGTGATTTCTTCAGGGACTGTTTAACTCTATGCTAACTTGGCAGTATCTATCAAAAGCCTTTAAAATTGTGTACATTTTAACTCATGATTCAATATCTAGAAATTTAAAGAAACTGATGAGATATATGAGCAAATATTTATGGCTAAAGATAGTCACTCTGTGTGTGTGTATGTGTGTGTGTGTGTGTGTGTGTGTGTGTGTGTGTGTGTGTGTGATACTGGGGATTGAACCCAGGGGAATTCTTCTTCCAAGCTACAACCCCAGCCCTTTTATTTTTTATTTTGAAACAGAGTCTCATTAAGTTGCTGAGGCTGGCCTCAAACCTGTGATCCTCCTATCTCAGCCTCTCACGTACTGGGATTACAGACATGTGCCACTGCATCTGGCTGAATATTCATTTTTGAATCACTTGTAATAACCATGTTAGAAACAAATATACAGCATTAAGTAAATGGTGGTATATCATTGCAATAGAATATTAGGCACATAGTAAAACGATATTATTAAAGGATATGAAGGAAAATATATCTGTATACACACTTATACACTTAAACCAAATGTGGCTCCCTGCCTATTACTAACAACAAAAAACAATTCAGGGCTGGGTGGTGGAGTTCAATGGTAGAGCAAGGCCCTGGCTTCAGTCCCCAGCACCACAAAATAAATAAATAAATTCAAATGCTTTAAGAATTTGTGGCAAAGATGACAATGTTCTGCATTGAGAAGGAGTAGTCTTTTGTAAATGGAGCTGGATTCATTTATTTCCATAATAAAAAAAACATGCATTTTGACCTTTACCTCAAACCATACATAAAAAATCAAATATATATGTGTTTTATATACACACATATAAGAAACATAATATAAACCTAACTTATACATAAACATATAATCTATGTAAATATACACACATATCTATAACTTATACATATAACCTAAATATGGAAATATACACACATACATAAGAGACATATACATATGACCTAATATGAATACCAAATAAAACAATGTAAGTTTTAAAAGGAAATATATGAAAATATCTCCATGACCTTAGGATAGACAAAACTTCCTCAAATTGAACATAAAACCTTCTAACCATAAAGAAATTTAAATTAAATTTATTTAACTTCTGTTTATCAGAAACATCATTAAAATAGTGAAAAATTAAGCTACAGAAAAAAAGAAGATGTGTACAAGACATATTCAACAAAAGATTCATGTTGAGAATGTATAGAAATCCTACCAAAAAAAGAAAAAAAAGACAGCTAACATAACAGAAAAATAAACAAAATATTTGAACAAGAACTTTAAAAATCCAAATGATGAATAAATAGATGCAAAGGGGTTCAATTTCTATTACCATCAGGAAAATGCAAATTTAAGCCACAAAGGGACACCACTATACATCCATGTAAATGGTTCAAAGAAAATAGACAAACATTCGGTAGCAAGGAGATGAAGCAACTGGAACTCTCCATATAACTCTGGTTGGAGTGTAAATTGATAGAACTTTGGAGCTCTTTGGCAGTATCTAATAATGCTGAGAATATGCATGCCATGACCCAGCAACTCTATTCGTAGTTATTGACCCAACAGAAAATATACATATATTCACAAGAAGAATGGTGCAAGAATGCTTGTAGCAGTAGTACTTGTAAATAGCCCCCAAACTGGAAATAACTTAAATGTCCATCAATCAGGATGAATAAATAAGCTACAGTATATTCATAAATTATACTACTATACAGCAAAAAGAAGGAGCAAATATTACCATACACAATAACATGGATAAATCTCACAAATATAATATTGAGCAGAAGAAACTAGACATAAAGCAAAAAAAAAAAATCCTGTGTGATTCCATTCACATAAACTTCAAAAACAGGCAAAATTCATCTTGTTACTTTCAGTAGTGGGAGTGACTGGGAATCACTTCTCAGTGATGATAATGTTCTTTTTCTTGATTTGAAAACTGTTGACACATATATTAGCTATGAAAAACTTCATTGTGTCATAAGCTTGTGATGTACTTTTCTGAGTGTTGTTATATTTCAACAGAAAGCTTTTTTAATGACTTAAAGTTATAGAGATTCAACTTGTGAAAAATTGCAATCAAACAGATAAAAATAGACCAGGGTGTCCCAAAAGAGGACATGAGAGACCAGGCTTCAGTCGTGTCTACCTCCAAATAAACTTTGACCCTGTGCAATTTGCTACACCCTGGAGTTTATGTGCTGAGAGCTATAGTTTTCACTAAAGTGGAACATCCCAATCCTACAGATAGCAGCCAGGGTCATCTCACCCCTAACTCTCTTCCTTTTCCTAAAGTTTCTTTGTTCTTGTCCTCCCCCCTTTCTGAAAATTGCTTTACATATATGCATTAAATTTGCATATATGCATTAATTGTGTACATTTTACATAGATGCATTAAATTACCCAATCCCATTCTTACAAGGCAGCCTGCTATCCTGCCTGTACCAATCCAAATCTTGACAAACAACTGATGTAATCCCTCTCCCCATTGTGGTTTTTTTGTCTTTAAAACTTGTTTGAAATCTGTAAGACCCGAGGGCACATTTCAGCCTGCCTAAAATTTGTGTCTCCCAAGTTGCAACTCTAATGACCCCAAATAAATTTCATTTTTTCATGAATTTGTACCTC
>PVJS01002782.1:24395-81189 GCA_004027185.1 Glis glis
ACAGGCCTTCTTTTTTCCTTCTCCCCATCCCCATCCCTTTTACAAAATCAACCTCCAGCAAAAAACTGCAAAAAAAAAAAAAGAAAAAAAAGAATTCAGGCTCTCGCCTCATGGTCCCTTGGCATGTGAATTTCATTCTCAAGTCTGCAAGTTGCTATGACACTTGTAGGCCTTGTACCAGCATTAGGAAAAAGAGGGGCAAAAGGCCAAAAGCCAAAGAACATGCTAACTGAGTCTGAGTCTACAGAATTGGATATACTCTTTATTTTAGTCATTGCAATTCTTTCTAGTTTCCAAATGTTCCACACTGATATATATTAATGCTATTTAAAAAAAAAGCTTTGCTAATTGGATGGCAATGGAGCAAAATCATTTTCTGATTTTGAACTTCAAGTCCTATGGAAGTAATTCATCAGTTTCCCATTGAGCTGAATAATTGGAGAAACCTTTCTATGTCTATGAGGGCAAAAAAAAAAAAAAGCCCCAATCTTGTTCTTGGGAGGGTGCAGAACAATGTACTGCTCCCTGATTCTCATAAGATGCATAGAGAGATCTTGTGTGTGGGCCCCTAAATGGTATTCTCTAGGAGCAGAGGTGTTTCTGACCTGAAATGACTTAGGGAAAACGGCAGCATCCCACATAGCCAGGGTTTGGTGTGTAGGTGTCTGCCGCTGCTGTTCAACACTCAAATGCATATTTTATCCATTTCCTGGAGCTCTGCAGGGTAGAGCTTAGCTCAGGATAATTAAGGAGAGATGCAAAAAAGAAATAAGCTTGGTTATAGTTTAATTCACTGAAAGAAGTCAAAGTAAAGAGCAGTATAAATTATATTTCAGCGCAGAATTGATTTCCTGAAAGATATCACCGATCAACAATTTTTCTTAAGAAAATGACCTTTGAAATAGCTTGTGTTTTGAACAGAGTCAAGTTTATTTACTCTATCCGAGTGAAGATTCTTGACCCTGAGTTTTCTAACCTTCCCTCTCCTCCAGTCATTACTGAGATAATTTGGCTACCAATAAACAATTCCATGGGGGCTTCTGCTCAGAAAACCCAGAGATAGTTATCTCCCTTTGGTTTATAATCCAAGAAACACTTGAGATAGTCCTAAAATTTTACAGGGAAGAGAAGTAAGAAGTCAATGTGTGGTGGTTTAAAATTGAAAAAAAAGAACTTGTGCTGAAAAACAAAAAAACTATCTAATTTTCAGATTTCGCTTTCAACAATGTTTCTTTCCTGCCCACTCTAGATGAGGTCCTGTGCTAAAACCTGGCAAATTCAGAGAAAAATTCTCTCACCACAGGAATCTCCACAACCACCCATACACAGTCACACCCCACAGCCCTCCCACAGCCACCCCCCAGAGTCACCTCCCACCAGGACCTCCACAGGCACCCCCAGAGTCACCTCCCACCAGGAACTCCACAGGTACCCCCACCATCCTGCACCTCACTAGAGTATCAGGCTCCTGTTCACCTCCTCACCGTAAAGTATCTTAGGAACATTCGTCTTCTCTCTTCTCACCAATGTGACCTTGGTTCAGACATTTCTGCTAAGAGAGACCACCTAAGTCCTCCCTAGCTTCTACACTACCATTTAGAACTTCTCCCCTGAATAAACTTAAAAAGGACATAAGGAGAAAAAAACAAAGTGTCTTTTATGACTATTTCTTAGGAATCTTGCCATGATGATGACATACAGCTATCATTTCTTAAGCACTCTTCCATGCCAGACACTGTTCTAAGTGCATGATGCATCCTAGATAATTCATTCCTCACAGTAGCCCTAAGAGTAGGATGAGTAGGTCTACTATTGTCCCAATTTAACAGATAGAGAAGCTGAAGTATAAGGAGGTTAAATTACTTCCCCCAAGTTAACAAAGCTGGTGAAGGAATCGTTAATGCAGACAACTCCCAAGTATGTACCTCTGACCTTGAGCTCTCTGGTAAGCTTGCAATTTGGTGAATGACTCCATTTGGGTGACCCCAAAGTCAACATGTCCCCAGCTGAATGGATCTCTCTTCCCACGCACCAGTCGTGTGTTCTTTGCTGCCTCTTTTGCTAATAGCATAGTCATGCTCCCAAAAATCCAGGTTGGAAAGCGTGTGGAGTCTGTGACTCTTTGCTTTTTACTTGCTCTTATAGCCTTCAGATCCTACCACAATGCTCTGGAGTCTTTCCCCTGCTTTCCCTTCTCTCTGCCAGTATTCTACTTCAGAATCTCATTGCTGCATATTTATACTGCTAGTTGGTGACGCATATCTGTAATCACTCCTATCTAATCCATTTTCCTCACACATCAAAGATCTTTAATAAGACCCCACTAGGTCCTGTACTAAGTAAAATCACTCCTTTTTTTTTTTTGCGGTACCAGGGATTGAACCCAGGGGCGTTCTATCTCCGCGCTACACCCCCAGCCCTATTTTTTATACTTTATTTTGAAACCGGGTCTCACGAAGTTGCGGAGGGCCTCACTAAGTAGAGAGAGAGAGAGAGAGACAAGGAGAGAGAGAGAGAGAGAGAGAGAGAGAGAGAGAGAGAGCTGAGGCTGGCCGTGAACCTGGATCCTCCGGTCTCCGCCTCCCAAAGTACTGGGATTACAAGCGTGCGCCACCACGCCCGGCTAAAATCACTCCTTTTATCTCAACAACTATGATCATTCGGACTCAAAGTACCCTTCAGGTTCCTTGCATGTTCCCTGTGCCCAGTAAGATGGTCCCCCAAGCCCATCCTTGTCTCACCTATTTGTCTTATGCTCTTGCCTCTGCCTAGACTTCCCTAATCTCCCCATCACCTATTGCAATCCCACACATAGCCAGGCATGGTGGTGCACCCCTGTAATCCTGTATTTAGGAGGCTGAGATAGGAGAATCACAGGTTCGAGACCAGCCTCAGCAACGTAGTGAAACTCTCAGCAGCCCTGAAAGACCCTGTTTCAAAACAAAACAAAACAAAACAATAAAAAGGGCTGGGGGTGTAGCTTGGAGGTAGAATGCCCCTGGGTTCAGTCCCCTGTAATACACACACACACACACACACACACACACACACACAATCCCACACATGCGGCACGTCCCACATGCCCTGTTCTCCACATAACATTTTATGGTCACACCAAGCAGGTACGTCCTCTCCCCACTTCAAAACTCCACGATTCTTCTGACCTATAGGATATGTTCCAGACACTTGTGTGCCTGTCATGGCCTCCTTGGAAGTAAGGATTGCATCTCACTTCTCTTCATTCCCAACAGGAACCAGTATGGTGGCCTGACGTGTAAATGTTAAAATATGTGTTGAGATTGAATATAGTTAAATATAATTATGTCGAATTGTCTGAAAATAAAAGTGGGTGCAAAGCTTGCTCCATGAAAGAGTTCTATTCAGGTCTTCCCAGCTGGGTTTATAAAAATGGATTAAAGCTTATAGTAAATATGCAAACAATACACAATTTCCCGTGACAAACTGAAGATAAACTGTAGACCAAAGTACCAAAATATAATAAAATAAAAAGGGCTGGGGCTCAGTGGTAGAGCACCTACGGGTTCAATCTCCATTGCCATACATCCATATATACATACCAAAGCATTTCATGGCAATAAAACCTTGAAATGTAACAATGTAAAACCTTGTGTGTGTAACAAGAAGGGACCGGTTGAATAGTTTAAGGTCTATCTTTCAATGGACAGCAGTGGGCATTACAATAGTTGTGTGAATCTACACTTGTTGATATGAGGTGTCCATGACATAGAGTTATGTGACAAAAAGGCAGACAAATAAAACATAACTTTATTTGCATTTTTAAAAGTGTGTGTGTGTGCGTGTGTGTCTCCAAAGAAAGAAAGAAAAGAAGACCTGGGAAAATACATATTAAATGCAAACATTGGTTATCTCTGGTGAAATTAAGGATAATCTATTTCTTGTTTGTTTGTTTTCAGTACTTTTCTTGAATGTTTATAATGAGTTAAAACAGGAAAATATTAAACTTTCCTTGGGATACAGTGGTCACAGTAGCATAATGTGTGCCAAGGTGTGTATGAAGACATTGTGCTGTTCTGGGGGTGTGCCATGCTTTATAATTGCAGCGGAACAAATCGCGGCTGTTGTTTTACGCAGGCACTCCACTAAGAGTTTTATATATATATATACTAATTTTCCCATTTACTTGTCACAACAATCCTTTCCTTCTTTAATTTTTCTTCATAGCATATAATATCACTTTCTGATATTAAACCGTTTACTTATTTGTCTCCTTTACTATATAGCCTTCCTCTCACTGAAACATAAACTTCCAAGGGGCAGGGAAGGGATATTTGTCTATGTTGGTCACTGTTGTATCGCTAATACCTATGGCAGTGCCTGGCACCTTGGTACTCGATAAATGTTTGTTGTATGAATGCATGAGCAGCTTTATGACATAATAACTAGTACTATTCATATTTTGCAGTGAGGACTCCAATAGAAGCTAAAGTTTTGCCCAAAGCCACAAAGCTATGAAGCAAAACTATGACTTTAGGAGCTATGTTCTGAACCACTCTCTCATATCAATTACAACTCACCTGTAGTCAATCCAAGGGAGAGATGGTAAGATGAGACAGAACTCATTCTGAGTAATCAACTAGTAAGATTTTAACCTACAAGATGATGTTCTACCACCTGCAATAATCACCATAACAGGCATGAAGTTTTTCAGATCAAAAGAAGAAGTGACAGGGCACAGAAATCTAATCAAGCATTCACTAAATGAAGAAGAAAACTATCATCTGGAAAATAGTCTCTTTTTAAAAGCAATCTTTTGTTTACTCTTTTATGTATTTTTAGTGCTAGGGATTGGACCCAGGGGCATTCCACCACCAAGCTACATCCCCAGTCCTTTTTATTTTTAATTTTGAAACAGGGTCACACTAAGTTGCTGAGGCTGTCCTTGAACCTGTGATCCTCCTGTCTCAGCCCCAACTACTAGAATTAGAGGCATACGCCACCACTCCCTGCTAAGTCATTTTTTACAAACGGACAGAATAGTGGATATAAGCAATTGGACTGAAGACAGGAACCCCCAAGGGATCAGGATTTCTCAGGGAAGCCCAGCACTGATGCAAGAAAAAGGACCTGAGTCAGACGTGGTGGTGCATGCTTGTAATCCCAGTACTTTGGGAGGCGGAGACCGGAGGATCCGGGTTCGCGGCCAGCCTCAGCTCTCTCTCTCTCTCTCTCTCTCTCTCTCTCTCTCTCTCTCTTTCTCTCTCTACTTAGTGAGGCCCTCCGCAACTTCGTGAGACCCGGTTTCAAATAAAGTATAAAAAAATAGGGCCGGGGGTGTAGCGCGGAGGTAGAACGCCCCTGGGTTTAATCCCCGGTACCGCAAAAAAAAAAAAAAAAGAAAAAGGACCTGGACCAGTAAACCCAACTACAGTACTTGGGTCCCATGGCTAGCCATGGGCAGTTCAATAATGCTGGCCATGAAGACCATCCACCTAACTTGCCTTGATCACCCATCTTTGGATTGACATGGAACTTCCCATGTGAAAATATGTCAGTCCTCCTGGGAGGGTGGAATTTGAGAGGTCAGCAGCCTTGGATAGCCTGTGCAGCCCAGTGCCAAACTGAGTGGGTACCTATAGGTTTTCAGCTCTGGAGCCTGGAGAGAGAATCCTCTGACCAGCAAATATGTGTGCTCCAGCCCTGTTGGCAATTTTATTTTCCACTGAAGATTAAGTTGGCATTTGGAATCATTAAATAGTGTTTTGTGAGATCAATTAATGTGTGTCCTGTGGATCTGACAAGCTTTAGGACCTCTAACAAATCCAGTTTCTGGATCTTCATTGGGAAAACCAGTCCTAAATTGTAATGATAATTCTACCTCTGCACTCTTCCCAACTCCTATGAATGCACACACATATATACACAGTCACACATACTTACACATACATGTGAAATATGCACACACTCTCCCATGTGCATGTCTATATACACCCATGAGGCCCTGTCTGGCCAGCATCCTCCCTGGACAACACCATTATCTCATCTTCCATGTAACTACAAAAGGAAATATTTCCTTCAAATGTGCTTGTATTTCTCCATCTTTGGCGGTTGCTAACTTTTTGTAGGGAGAGAAGGCTCAGCTCAGCACAGACTCAGCCTGGGGACAGCAGCAATCTCCCTGCAGTTTTGCTCTTGGCTGGTCTGCTCTCCTTGAAGCAGTAAGTGAGCAGGGCCACAGAGCTCCTGGGCAGAGTGGAGGAAACAGAGATGCTTTTCTTCTCTCCCACCTATACTAGGCCCTCTGGACCCTTTCTCTGCAAGAGCTAACTGGTAATCCTGTTTGATGCTTAAAAACATAATACCCAGCTGCCCAAAATGCCAGTTCTGAGTGTCACTGCATCTACTCTTCACACCTGTCGCTTCTTGACAATTCACTCAGAAGATAACTTCAACTTTTAACTTGGCCTTCAAGACCATTATGAACTGGTTCCCAGCTACTATCTGACTGTACCCACTACCGCTTTCTCAAGACCCTATTTATTCCATTCCCATGTGGTTGCCTGAGGGACTCTACATTTTCTCTTCCTTTTACATGGAATACTCTTCCCCTACAGGTATCCATGTGGCTGACTCCCCCAATTAATTTAGGTCTTCATTCAAATATCATCTTATCAAAGATACCTTTCCATCATACCTAAAATACATATCAGCCCCTACCTCCTATTATTCTATTCTCTTACCCTGATTTGTTTTTCTTTATAATTCTTATTCCCACTGATATATTATACATGTATTTATCATCTGCCTTCCTCCACTAGAATATAGACTCCTTGAAGGCAGGTATTTTGTCTGATTTAATGACTGCCATTTCTCTAGGACTTCAATAGTTCTTAGCCTGGAGTAAGTACCAATAAATATATGTGGAATGGGTGAATTGTGGTTCTTCTTCCCCATTTCCTTTTTCTTTAATTATTCTACCCACTTTCCTCTAAGCTATAAAATCTTAAAATAACATGTTGACTTTCGAAGGGTGTCATTTCTCCTTGAAGTCCTTCAAGGAATAAAGTCCTTCATGATATTGGGATAGATCAACACAAAGTCTAGGAGGTCCACTCAGGCTGAGAAAGGATTTTCAATCATCAGCTAGTTCTATAGAAAATCACTAAAGGGAAGACTCTAAGAGGATTCTAAAACCATTCTAAGAGGAAATGGCCAAATTCATCTTGGGGAGAGGCATGTTCTTTGGCTTGAGAGATTGCTTTAATTTGCCTTTTAGTTCTGCAGAGAGGCCCAGCACTTGTGTAGGATAAAAGAGGCAGAGATAAGGAGGGCAAAAATATACTCTCAGACTGTTATAAAAGATGTCTGTACTAGTAAGAGTGGTTTTGATGTTTTCTAGTTCCACTGCCTGATCTGAAAACCAAAGTCTGAGCAGAAGCTAGAAACATAAAGAATAAAGTAAAATGTAGGGGTTAGTCTGTTCAATGTGGCAGGAAGACAGGGCTGACAACGAGATCAGGAGGGGATCCTCACAAAGTTGGATGTTTCATATTCAGTTTATGTCTCATGTTCTTTGAAAAATGCCCCTCATTAACCTCCAGTCTTCAACAGAAGCCTGTTAACCACTAGCAATGTCATCCTTGTACTAATTCTGCCTTAAGGAATCCACGGAGCACAGTGACCATCCCTTGGAATGATGCAAACCAAATGGGACTAGGGGAGCAGTAGAAGTAGTGATGAGATGGCTAGAGGTGAAGGACAAGGAAGCAGATCAGAGATGTTAACCAGGAAAAAGTAATCAGCTATAGGAATTCAGGAAATTTGGGATCGGAAGTCAAATCCATTGAAATCAGTATTATGTCAGTATTTGGATAGTAAAGGAAAGGAACCCTGAAAAAAATGGAGGACTTGGAGTGTTTTGGGTTACACTGGGTATGTTAGTCAGATTCTCATTGCTGTGACCAAAATGCCTGACACAAACAATGTGGAGGAGGAAAAGTTTATTTTTGCTTATGGTTTCAGAGTGCTCAGTCCATGGATGGCTGGCTCCAAGGCAGAAACAAAATGAAGTAAGGGTGTGGCAGAGGAGAACTGCTCAACTTATGGCAGCTGGGAAGCAGAGAGAGAGAGACAGGAAGGGGCCAATGATATAGTTCCCAAGGCCACACCCCCAGTTCCTTTAGCCATGCCCCACCTACCTGTAGTTTTCACTACCTCCCAGTAATCCATTCAGATTATTAATCCATCAAATGGATAATCCACTGATATCAGAGCCCTCAGAATCCAATCTGTTCACCTCTAAACATTGCTGCATTGCCTACCACATGACCCCATACCTCTCAGAAGAAGCACTGTGGTCTCACATATGTAAGGTCTTTTCTCCAGCCTAGGATCCAAACCATAACAATGGGTCACAATACGCAGACACAGATCTCAAGTGCTTATCTAGTGTTTATCTCAAGTGGTCATCTTTAACCACAGAAACCTTTTAATCAAATGAAGTATTATATGGAACTCAATGTGCAAAGCAAAAATTGAGCTGCCGTGATCAAATGGGATAGGGGTTTGTATTCATGCCCACTCGGCCTTCTCATCGGAGTCCATGTTGGCCCTGAGGTCATGTGTAATGCCAGTACCAAGGAACACAAAAACTGCAGTCTAGAACCCAAAACATGAATTTGATCTTTATATTCCAAATGGTGGATCATTCTGCCTGACTCCGAATGCTCATTATCTGCTAAGCAGCATGCCCTTTAGTCAACTGTCATCGATGGGGTGTTCTTCCATCTCTTGGACTGAATTCCTTACTTCTATCCACTGGTGGAACTTCTACCTACTGGTCCCAATGGAAAAATCAAAATAAACCAAATCCTTCTGTGTAACAATTTTGAAAATCTTAGAAAACTTTTTATCTTCTTCCCTAAGTTGTGCTTGCTCCAAGTTAAACATTTTCAACCTTTATTTTCAAATTATCCTTAAGTTCATATATTAATTGGGGATCTGAAATTACTAGCATCAGTTGGGAAAGCAAACTCAACATAGAAATGGCATTCATGTTAAACACAACCACATACACTTTGAGGGCAATAAAAGAAAATGAGCAGTGTTGATCTCCTGCTCTAAAAACAGCCTAGATTATGTCTTCTGTCCTGAGCCCTGTGATGGAGTTGGAAATCAAGTCCAATTTCACTTAGCTCAGGGATGTGCCTGGGATCACTTTCTGGCCCTAGCAGTCACCAAATCAGAGACACGGAGGGGTGACCATCAGCAGCAGAGGCACTCTGCTCTTACTATGAGAACTCTCGAAATGCCCCTCAGCAGCTGGGCTCAGGACTGCAGGACAGTAAGTGCCTAGGATGGGTTAATTTCAGCTGATCTTAATTGACCACATGCACATCCGCAAAACTACTGGCCCTGGGACAATGCCATGGATTCTAGTACCTAAAAATCAGTGACATTCTATAACCACGGATCCATCAGTTGTTTCAGATCAGGATGTATTGGCCTGCCAGCCTCATTTAGTAATAGTCATTGGATTTATAATTTGTCCCTGGTTTTGGTGAGGCCTTTGGGGGTTAGGGAAGTGAGTTTCAAAAACTAGGGCTAGCTGGGCTCAGTGGCGCTCACCTGTAATCCCAGCACTTGGGATGCTGAGACAGGAGGATCACAGGTTCAAGGCCTGCCTCAGCAACTTAGTGAGACCCTCACAACTTAGACCCTGTTTCAACAAAATGGTTGAGGGTATAGCTCAGAGGTGGAATGTCTCTGGTTTCAATCCCCAATACCAAAAAAGAAAGAAAGAATTAAAAGGATTAAGGCTAGTCACATAGCTTAGAAAGTGACCACCTGACCGGCTCACTATGAGGGGCTCACCACCATCTCCTCACCACCACAAATGAGATCCCAGCTTCCTGTTACCAAGGCGCTTCGCATGCTCACTGATGGTGGTTTGAGAGCTGAAGACAGCACAAATGCCCTGCAACCCAGCAGTGGGAGAACAAAGACGTGTGCACCTGAGATGTCAGGCTTCCTGCAATGCCTACCTTTCTTCTGTGTGGCTGTACTCCATCCTTTGCCTGTGATAAGGCTATTCCGAGAATGTAAACTGAGGCCTGTGGATTCTTTCAGCAACTGACATGGGATGATTGATGAGTGATTAATGGAGGGAGAATGAGAAGAGATTTCAGATCCTGGCCCCTGACACCTGTAGGATGCATCCAATGAAACAGTGTTGGTGTTCAGTCCGTTAAGTGTCAGTGTTTGTACGAGGAGGGTGTTGGACTTTAAGGAAGTGTCTCCAGGAAAACAAGAGAAATATGTTCTGGTTTGCTCTAGTAGAAGAATACTTGTAACTTTCACATGGAAGATGTCTGTCCAACATTGCCAGATGTGTATGCAAAAAGATAGAGGACCACAGTGTTAATCCTCATTTCTTTTTCTTTTTCTCACAAACTCCTTTATTTTGACCCCATGCCTCTTAGAAGCAGCATTATGGTTTCACATATGGAAGGTCATTACTCCACAAATAGAATGTTACAGACTTTTTTGAATTCTCAAAATGCCATGAGCAGATAATGCTGGGCATAAATGAATTAAGGTCACGGAATCGAAGAAAAAAATCAAAGTAACCCCCTATCAGCCAGAAGTTAGGACAGCAGCAACAACACAGGCTTAGGAAGTCAGTTCAAGGGGAAAAGAGTATCTATGAATATATGTGTACATGCAAGTGTGTATGTGTGTGTGTGTGTGTGTGTGTGTGTGTATACATCATGCAATTCTCATATACCACATATATGTGGAAAAATAATCTATGATTTTAAAAATGAAACAAAATAGACTCATTCTTAGCTAGGATTTGAGCTGTATCTAAATCCATGCTCTGCCCCCTGCCGGCTATGACTGTGAAAAAGTTATCTATAAAATGTCCACAATTTTCACTGCACAAGCTTCTGATGAGGACTAAATGAGAGAGTTCATGGTCTGTACATGCTATTAAATTAATAAACACTACTGAGAGATTTCCAGAGAAGCAATTTTGACCAGAATTTGCCAGCTTCCTTTCCTCCCTCTGAGAACAGTGTTGTGTGAAGAGGAAAACAGGTCAGAGAAGGGCCAAGCAAGAAGCAGTTGCTTGAGCACATGAGGAACCGCGCTAACTGCCCCTACTTGCCTGCACCAGAATAATCCCCTAAGGACCAACCAGGAAATCTGTCACTCAACAGAGGCAGCCAACACGGGGACCTCAGGGCCCAGAGTCCTACCTCCCACCACCCACGTGCCACCGTTGGAGACAGGAGTGCCACTCACTGGGGGGTGTGGAGGGCTGGACTTAGAGGATCCCTGACTCCCTCATCATGGTATCTTATACACTACAAAAATGGGTGCCATTTCACTTGCTTATTTAATCTCATTTTCACAATGCTCCTGAGTAGAGGATAACTAAAAGCAAAACTAAGAATCCCAGCTGGGGCTGGAGGTGCAGCTCAGTGGTAGAGTGCCTGTCTAGCACGCTCGAGACCATAGGTTCCATCTCCAGCACGGCAAAAAAAAAAAAAAAAAAAAAAATCCGAGCTGCCCAAAGTGATTATCTAGTAAGGTCTAGTAAGGGCTCACCAAGGTCCAAGCCAAGTTCTTCTCGTTATTGTGGTTTTTCTCCTTTCCCCTGGAGCCACTTCCAACAAGACAGTAGATTCTGCTGCTGCCGCCATTCTACCCATTTGCCCCGGCAGTGACGTTGGGTTGGACAGTTTTCAGCATGCTGCTATCCATGTCATGTGCCTGTGCATGTCATTAATACTCTCTGAGACTTTTTCAGGGTCAGGGGAGCTTGCAGGGAGTGTACCTGGGAGGGTAGGGATGCTAATGTAATGACCCCTCCCAGGCAACCCTCCACCAACTGGGGTTGGTTAAATGCCAGCCTCTGGCACATTCCATGTGGTTTCCAGAGGGGGCCTCAGCACAAGTGAGCCCCACTTTCCCACAGTAGTAATACCCCCTCATTAAACAAGCACTTTATTGGCTTCCTCCCTTTCTGTTTTACCTTCTCTGCTTCCTCAAGCATTCCTCCTGGACCTCCTCCTATGTAAGAAACTAGCACTAATCTTTAAAAGGTCTATGTTTGGAGGTCTACTTTTAAAGACAAACTCTAAAATTCCTCTGGCTGCTGCTACTGTTGTTACTGTTTTTAATTGCATTTCATTCCCACCCACCCACCCCCCCAAAAAGTAGTAATTGTGGTGCCTTGCTTAACCTTGGGAGGCGGCCAGGAGAGGCGTCAGGGAGCCCTGAAAATGAGTTTTCTGACTGCAGACCCTGATGAACCCCACCTGCCATGTTTTAACCCCAAGGATATGTCCCCATCACAAGCCCAGTTGTGTTACAACTAAAATAACAGCGTCTGACATGTTCTTGAAGGCCCCATCAGGACCCAAGAGATGACCGAACACCCTGGATCATCTTGTGACTACCGAACTAATGTCATCCTCACACACCTTCTCCTGCCCCCCCTCAGGAAAGTCTCCTATAAAAGAGGAGCCATGAACCCCCAAATGTATCTCTCACTCTAGAGATGGCCCGCATTCTCCCTTGAGTGTGTATTTCTTGCTTTCCTAAATAAATCTCTGTAGTTCTCTCCTTTGTCTTGGAAAATTCTTTTCCAACCCACAATCTGGGCCATGACAATAATGACCAGGGGTGGCTGATCAGTCAGAACCTGAGGACAATACTTTCAAGGCTTCAAAAAGTGCAGATAACATTCTCCACAAAGCAACAAGTCACTCCTCCAATTTCACAAAGAATCCATCTTGCCAACACTTGCTCTTGTTTTAAGGCAAGGTGGTAAAGGCTTTCAAGGGGCTCACTTAATGCAGATACAGATCATTTGGATTTTCTAACTATTAAACAAAAGATTTTAGAATATATCCAAAAAGTAGGATGTAACTTCTCAATTCAAGAAAATAACCAGATTCATAATATTAAGAGATACCTAAGCTAAGTGTGGTGATGCATGCCTATAATCCCAGTACTTTAGAGGCTGAGACAGGAGGATTGCAGGTTCAAGGTCAGCTTCAGCAACTTAGTGAGACCCTCAGCAACTTGGTGAAATCTTGTTTCAAATAGATAGATGATAGATAGATAGATGATAGATAGATAGATAGATAGATAGATAGATAGATAGGTGATAGATAGGTGATAGATGATAGATAGATAGATAGAAGATAGATAGACAGACACACATGGGGATAGGGGTATAGCTTGGAGGTAGAATGCCCCTGGGTTCAATCCCCAGCACAGAGAGAGAGAGAGAGAAAGAGAGAGAGAGAGAGAGAGAAACTATACATATGATATGATCAAAGCATTTACATCATAGACAATAAGAGCAGCCATTTCAACATGCATCCTCTAAGCCAGGCATGGTGGTGCACACCATGTAATCCCAGTACTTGGGAGGCTGAGACAAGAGGATTGAAAGTTCGAGGCCAGCCTCAGCAACATAGTGAGACCCTGTTGGAAAATAAAAAATAAAAAGGGCTGGTACAAAAACAAAACAGTACAAAAACACAAACAAAACATGCATTCTAGATTTATCAATTTTGTACAGATACTTTGGAAAGATTTTGAGAGATTTCAATATAATGTCTAAAAATGACCAACCATCTTTTTCAGTAAAAGGAGATTCTAAACTTCTGGTATTTGGCTTGATAGTCAACTGAATGGGGTCTATGGGCCCATTTTATTTTAATTTAATTTAATTTTAATTTTATATAAATTATATAATTTTTATAATTTATATAAATTTTTATAACTTTACAATTTATATAAATTATATAATATATAAAATTTTATAATTTATATAAAACATATAAATTTTATATTTAATTTTAATTAAAATTTTATTTTAATTTTATTTTATTTGTTTCTATTTTAAAATATATATGTGTAAAGTTCTCACATGAAAATCAATAGAAGCAAAACTCACTGAAATGTGATGAGTATTTTCTCTGTGGTATGTCCTGGTCCAGAGAAGCCAGACTGGTAAATTACACGCAATAAGTTCACACAATACACACTGTTTTATAAGACTCTAACCATTTATTTAACAAAATGTAAATTTCTAATATCTAATGCTTTTCTACATTTAAAATTTCAGGGAAATGAGACTCACATTCTACAGTATACAGTATTACAAAAGAGTTCATTATAAATTCAGATCAGCTAAAACACTTTCTCTAATGATTAGGATTCATCATCCTTTAGTGAAGTAAGGTGACATTTTCTTGTGGAAAAAGTCTGTATTTCTTTGCTGGAGATGTATTACTAACACAATCTTCCCTTTGCTCCATCCTGTCCATCAGAGGATTTCTTTGACCAATAAAATGGGCGGAAGCGCACTTCTCTATTTGGGTTCCCAAGCCAAGTAAGTCGTTTTAATTTAGGAAAGAACTCAAACCTATGTGAGCGAAAGGGTGGAGGTTGCTTCTCATCCTCTTTACTCACACGCCGCTCTACCAGTCACAGTGCTCTTGTTGGTTTTGCTCACGTGCTGACTGCCATGCGTGTAGCTATTGTGAGTACAAATGTGTGGGGGGCTTTTTGAATAATGGATAGCACCCAAGAGAAAGAATAACAGATTCCCTCCTCCCCAAACTTGAATTCTTGCTCTTGCAAACTCTGAAAGTCAAGGATCACTTGTGCCTTACAGAATCTGGGGGCTCTATCCCCAGGTGCAGAGTACATTTTCCAGGTTTCTCCAGGGCAAAGGCAGGGTGGACACCCTCATTGAACCTGTGCCTCACAATGAAGAGCATCTGCCCACTCTCAGCATTGATGAAGACGAGTCTCTGGTTGTTGTAGTCCAGGAGAATGCCCACCCGGGCCGGACGCTCGGTCACGTGAACGTCACTCACAACGCCACTGTAGAAAAACGTGTATCTGAAATGAAACAGATTTTTAAAAAAAAACTTAGATTTTGATAAGAAAACTCTATATTTTGATAAGAAAAATCATTTGGAGATTACCAATTTTTAAGTTATTAACTTCAATTAAAAATAACAAGTTGCAATAATGTCCCAAATACTTTAACCAGATTCCTCCAAGATGAGCATTTTTAATAATTCTGCTCCTTCTGCATTAGGAGGCAATCCCAGAATAGCCAACATATGCCTCCCTTGTGATTTTTCTCAACATTCTAATTCTTTCCCAGCTGCCCACATGTTTTAACTACCACATTCATGGTGTGTCATTCTTTTGAATAAAACTCTTTTGAGGCTGCCATGTATTTTTAAAAGTACTGCATGCTTGCCTTCCATACAATGTATTAGTTTTACAGTTTTAAAGATTTATAGGTAACTTACATAAGGGCCTTTATGAAGTTAAAGAAAAATCTTATTATTTTGGCCAACTTCATGCTTTGTATCTGCTGCGCCCTACCCCAACCCAACTTCCCATTCATCTTAATGTTTTTAGCTGCCTTGAAGTCAGGGGCAATTGCCTTTGATTTCTCTGTTCATATCAAATCAATTCAATTCAACAAGTGTTCCTTGGGGATATTTGTGTATGCAGCACTTCCCCAGGCACTCTGGGGGACATGAAGGACTACAGAGGACTGTCCTTGCCCTTGGGGAAACTGTATTAGACAGAGCTGAGAGGGGGAAAAATTGTTACTGACTTAAACAGAACTAGGACTGAGAATCCACATCAGGGCATAGACTGGTCAAGTGTTTACTCTACACATTTAATGAACCTGTTTTGTTTGTGAAGGAAAAGGTTCAAGGACACACTGGGGATGGGGTGGGGGGACTGCTAACCAGAAAAGCTTAACTGCCCCATGCAAAAAAGTAGCACAGTTTTTGGGGGTTTCTCCCATCAGTCTTAGAAACTAAGAGTGAGGCCCTGAAAGCAGAAGGGAAGGAATGAGAGATGAAAGAAAAGAGAGAAAGCTCTGTGATAGGTAGATCGATGTTTTAGGGGCACATCTGGGCAGTCTGGGGCCTAGAGATGTGGGTGAGTGACTGGCCAGGCAGGGAGAGCCAAGGACCCTTCGTCCTGCAATGTCTGGATGAAAGCCAGAAGCTCAAGGGCAAGCATTTAGGGGAGGGCAAGTTGTCAGCTTCACTGCAGAGAGAAGCTAGTGTGGAAGGGCAGAGGTTCCAGAAGACCAGGAGATACACGAGACACATGAGGTGATCAAGGGCCTTTGGATGTCTTGTTAATGACAGAGATGACAGAATAGGATGAAGTTCCAGAGGACAGACAAGCGTTTCAGGAGGCAGTGACGGGCAGCAGCAGTGTGGGCTGGGACTCCTGCAGAAGGCTTTAGTGGGGAACAAGTTCTCACTCAGCCAACAAGAATGGGCAGGACTAGAGCAAGTAGAAAGAAAGAGGAAGAGATGCAGGCAATGAGGGCGGCAGGCGCAGGGGCCAGCCTGGGGGAGTAGAGAATAGCGCCATGTGCCTGACACTGAAGGAACACTGGAGTGACTTTTAGGACATTACATAGTTAAGTCAGTCAGGGGCAAGGTTCTAGACCTGTCCTGTCAAATACAGTGGGCACTAGCCATATGAGCGTACTTATTAATTAAATTTAATAAAATTTAAATTTCAGTTTTTTAGTCCTACTGGACACAATTCAAATTTTGGCTCCAAATTTAATTCATTGTAAACTCTGGGCTTGAGTGATTTTGAACTCTGGGCCAGGGCTGAGTCCTTCAACATTGCACAGCACTGAATATCAATTAATCACAGTTCACATGTTTAATAATGACTCATGACACCATTTTTCTATTATCACAGAATTGTTCTATTGCACAGTGCAGGTCTAGCAGGTTCTGAATGGCCAAATGAGCTGATTCCCTTCTCCTGCTTGGAAGGTTCCTGGCCCCCACAGACCCAGTACTGGTCAGTCCCTGAGCAGATTTCCACCATGGAGGCCAAAGAAGGAAAGATGCCTTGAAGACTTGGCTCCACCAGTTCCATAGGACCTGGAATCTGCCCAGCCCTGCTCCTGCCTCTGTTCCCCACTGAGCACTCCAGTTCCTCCATTTGCCTGGACTCTGGCCTCAGCCAAGGCTGTTTACCTGGGGCCTGACCCCCTGCCTAACCTTTGCCTGCCCCTCCTTGGGATGGCTGATCCCTATTCAAACAAGGATCACCTGGCAGCCTGACTCTGAACACCTGGGGCCTTAAAATTTCCTCTCCTAGGGTCCTCACCCCTTGAATCCACAGCTGGCCCGACTAAGCTAGACCCCTTTCAACCATGGGGGCTACTCTCCACTGGGCTCCTCATCCCCCAGCATGGTCACATCCCTTCTGACTTCCTGTGCCCCTCACTGTGCCCTGCAGGTGGTCCCACTTGAATTCTGACACCACTGTAGATGTTTTGCGCAGAAAAGAAAGGGAAGTGATGAAAATGATGTTTAGAAACACTTTCCAGTTGTGACACATAGGATCGCTTGGAGTGGGCAGAGACTAGCAGGGACACTGTGGTGGCTGGTAAAGGAGGTGAGGAAGCCTTGCACTAGGATGGCAAAGTTAGGAATGGAAATTAAGGAACCCAGTGGAGTCTCCTGAGGCTGTGTTCATGTTTCCCTTTGAACTGTGACATCTCAAAGCTTGGGTTCTGTGCGAGCAGAATCAAGAGTGATATAGCTTAGAGCCAAATGTGGTGCTGCGCGCCTGTAATCTTAGTACTTTGGAGGCTGAGACAGGAAGATCAGCAATTTAGCGAGACTCTCAGCAACTTGGGGAGACCCCTGTTTCAAAATGAAAAATTAAAGGGCTGGGGGTGTATCTCAGAGGTAGAATGCCCCAGGGTTCAATCCCCAGTATCCCCTCACCCCCAACAAAGAGTAATTTAGCTTGGGTTAAAAATCACTAAGCCAGAAAAAGTGAACAACACAGGAGGGACTGTGGCCGCTTCTCTCCAGCACCCTGTGGGCCCCCGGTGCTCTCCGTGGAGCCCTGGGAGCATGAAACAAGGCCCCTGAGGCTGAGCGCTCTGTGCAGTGACCACAGAGGTCGGTGTGCTTTTCCTCCCACATGCCACCCCAGGCCTGGAAGAGCCAACGACCAAGGTTGTAGTTTGGACTTGTCAACACAATATACAATTCTGTTTTCTGTATTCTAGAAATTTGTTATTGGAGGTTAGTCTTTGGTTTGGGTTCTTATGGGTCCAAGTATCCAAGGACACTTTCATGAAATTAATACCTAGTTTGGGCTCCAAATATATTGATTGTAAACTCTGGGTTTGAGTGATTTCAAACTCTGGGTTGGGGCTGATCCTTAAGCATTGCACAGCACTGAATATCAATTAATCATAATTGCTCTGACATGATGAAATGTGACTTTAAATAGTGCTTGGAGATGGTGTCCTTATGAACCATCACAGAGACTCAAACTGTCAAGTAAGATGCGGGAGGGAAGCGCAGCCAAAGATATGCAAAAGCCCAATCTGTGGGCCTTTTCTGGGACTTGTAAGCACTGAAGGCTTCCTTTTTAAAGCCTTACATTTGAATAATGCCTCCCATTTGTATACTTTACAATGTCAAAGCTCTTCCCTGTACCCAATTTCATGTGATCCTCACAACCCCAAAAGGCAGCAGGCAAGGCATTACTGTCCCCGCTGAGATAGATGAAGCATGTAAGGTGTGTTCAACATATTAACTAGCTTATTGTGAGTAGCCAGTAGGAGTCTAATCAAGGATGGAACCAGGACTAAAATCGGGGTTCTGGCTCCCAGTCACAGTATCCCCGTGAGCATATTCAGATCACAGCACGCTTGCTTTGTCTCTCTGATACTAACCCAGGTTCATGCTTCTTCATATCAACAAATCCAGCAATATGAATACTATAGACCAGGGGTTGGCAAACTATTCTTTTTTTTTTTTTTTTTTTGCGGTACTGGGGATTGAACGCAGGGGCGTTCTACCTCCGCGCTACACCCCCAGCCCCGATTTTTTATACTTTATTTTGAAACCGGGTCTCACAAAGTTGCGGAGGGCCTCACTAAGGAGAGAGAGAGAGAAAGAGAGAGCGAGAGTTGAGGCTGGCCGAGAACCCAGATCCTCCAGTCTCCGCCTCCCAAAGTACTGGGATTACAAGCGTGCGCCACCACGCCCGCCCGGCTGCAAACTATTCTTTAAAAGGTCTACTAGTAAATATCTTAGCATTTGAAAGCCATTGGATCCCTTTCAGATCTGCAAAAGTATCCACAGACAATACATAAACAAATGAGCATGACTGTGTTCCAATAAAACTTTGTTTACAAAAGCAGGCAGGGGCTCCTACTTGGCCCATGGACTATACTTTTGGATATAGACCAATGCCAGGAAAGGTGCTGGGGACCCACTTCTTCTTCACTTCTAGTGATTCCCTCTCTGTGGAGGGAGCCCCTTTAGCATCATCCACCCTAAGGAGAGTTTAGAAGGAAAACCTGGCCATGCAGCCCCTTCCTCTTCCATATCTCTTGGTCATGAGCAACCTCTGTGCCTCCCCAGAATCAAGTCTTCCCTGCAGGGCAGGGAGTATGGCCTGGCCAGGGCTGTGGTTGGGTAAGTCTAGCTAATAATGGAGTTCACTATAAGGAAGGTCTTCTCCTCAGGTATGATCCATTTCCTCAGTAAACAGAGCAATAATTTAGTCTCCATATACTTGACTCTTGTCTTTCTTAGTTGGCTCAGAACTTGGGCAGAAAAGTGGTTTGCTCCTTATTAAGTTCCTCAGGGACCCGTGCCTGGACATCTATGCATGACACTTGGATTGAGTGAGGAGAGGCAGGGCTCTGCTTACCTCTGTGGCTCCGAGCAGTGCATGTACCATGAAGTCTCCCCTTGTCCCAGGGCCCCAGCCCGCACAGCCGAGCTGGAACAGATGCCGAGTCGATAAGCAGGGCAGTCTGTGACTGTAGTTTCCCAGTAGTGTTGGCCACAGGCAGGCAGCTCCTCACCCAGCACCGATGGGATTCTGCAGGCAGAGTGGATCAGGTTAAGCTTAGCACAGGGATCGCCAGCCTTTATTCCAAGAGCATCAATATTCACAACCTCATATACCCTTTAGGAAAGATTCAACCTTTGGAAACTGCTGGAATTTGACTAAAGACATTCTCTGTTCATTGTGCTCTAGACCTGACCAGATTGCCCCAGAATTCCCCACACTTTCAACATGCCTTCCACATATGTCTGCTGTCTCATACAGCATGCTCATAGGGCACACTGCAGCTCTTACAGGAGCTGAGAACCAGGACATAACTAGAATAATGGCAGGAAGAAGAAAAATGGCAGAGTCTCTGCTTTGAGGGGGAGGGAGGAAGTAAAAGGGAAGCAGGCGAGGCACATGGCTTGCAAAGTTTTCTTCCAAAACTTGCAAAAAAGGAATCTCTGAAACCTTCTTTAACAATGAGTTCCAGTGTCTGCTGACCGTCCTGGGCACAGCAACCTAATGAGGTGCAGCTCTTAAATGGCAAGACAGCAGCCAGGAAGGCCACAGAAGAGCAGGGTGTGGAACTGACCAGGCCTAATGAGGGGCTTGGTAGTGGTGTGGTCTTTGGCTGAAATAGGTACTCCTGAGAGCTTGGCTAAAGGCCTCTTTTTTGTCTCACCTTAGCTATTTTTACAAGAGACACAGTGAAATGGACCAAAGCACTTTCCACAGCCGATGGGTGACCTTGTTTGCCTGAATTACTCAATTTTGCTTAGAAATGGCTGAGACAGCAAGGAGGCATTTTTTAATTCCAGCAGTATTAATATTCAGTCAGCACCTCTCCCTCTCCCCTTTAACAGATGAGAAAATGATTAATGCAAGGGAATGTATTTCACTTTCTCATGTCTTTACCCAACAACCTCATTCTAGAGAGGTGGCTCCTGACCAGCCTTCTCTCCCTGGAGCAAAGCCTGGCCGTCTGATATTTATGAGCTAATTTTCAGGTTAATAATAAATAAACACAATTCTATAAAATACATTATAGTTTTTATCAGTTATTATCTATGAACTCTTGCCAAACTCCAGTTCATTGCTTTTTTTTTTTTTAGAAATCCAAAAAGGGATGGAAAAGGCCAATTTACTTCTTAAATCTTTTGTTTTCTCCCGAATTCACCCATGTGTATATTTTTAAGACCTACAATGTCCCAGGTCCCATGCTAGATTGTAGGCATTCGGAGATGCAGAAGACAGGGCTGCCTTTTGACAGTTATTCATGATTGAGTAACTAGCAAGTGACTCCATACGATTAAGATCAGAGGGCAGGAGGGCCCAGAGAAGGCTTGGCCATTTCCTGGAGTAAGTGACACTCACACTGTGCCACACACAGGAGAGAAGCAACCTGATGGGGAAACTGTGCAAGTCACTACACAGGGGACTTGATGTGAGCTTTTGCTGGCAATCAATACCTGGGCACATTAGCACCCTCAGCAGCTTGTGTTTCAAAAAATGTTCACATACTTTCTCCCAGTCAGTCTTTTTTCTTTCTTTCTTTCTTTCTTTTTTTTTTTTTTTTGGTACTGAGGATTGAACCCAGGGGCGTTCTACCTCCAAACCACACCCCCAGCCCTATTTTATTTTTTATTTTGAAACAGGGACTTGCTAAGCTGCTGAGGCTGGCTTTGAACTTGCAATCCTCTTGTCTCAGCCTCCCAAATACTGGGATTACAGGTGTGTGCCACCACACACAGTTGCCATTTGGCCATTTTAACCCTCAAAATGACTGTGAGAGGCTGTGGGAAAATTTCAGGGCAGTGACCCTGCCCCATCCTCAGCTTTCAGTTCTTCTTTTCTCTAATGCTTCTATTTGTGGGAGCTACTGTGGGGCAAGATTATGGCCAGAAGTAGAAACTCAATAAAATGTCCTTCTCCTCTGTCCCTTTCCAAGTGGTTCCTACAAAATCTGGTTTGCTATAGAAAATAATAGAATTATTACTGGACTCTGGTTCTCATTGAAACAGAGATTAAACCTTAAAACAGCCAGCATTTTAAGCAAAACCATCTGTGCTTATATTCCCAATAAAAATATTGACACTCGCTCCAAGTTATGAACGATCCATGCCACTATCCCTTCCTAAAACACTGTGACTGTGGGAGGGGTGTGCACTCATTTATATAGTGTGCCCCACCCAGGCATGTTCACTAAACCAAGGACAGGCTCAGGCACTCCGCTGCCTTCCTCTACTTACTCCGTCAGCCGTCTTCTCTCAGTGAAGCTGATCACTGTCCCATCTGAGGAAATCTGCAGGGCAGGATGTGCTGTTTCTCTCAGCAAGAGAAATCTGGTTTCTACAGCAGTTAAGAAAATAGGATAATAACATTACCACAGTGTCAAGGGCTAGGACAAGCCCCACATTTCAGACCCTAGTCTCCCTTTCTCCTGGCATCAAAATCCCTTGCTCAGTGTTTTTAGACCCACACTGAAATGTCATGCATATAAGGCATCAGTGGATGCATGGCTGGTCACCTGCACCTGGTGCTGCAGGGAAGTCCTCACAGCTGTGTCCAGTGCTAGAGCTCCCTCTGCTATGCAAAGGGTGCTCCTTGGACCAGCAGTATCCATATCACCTGGAAACTAGTTAGAAATGCCAAATTGCAGGCCCCATTCCAGATCTCCCGAATCAGACTCTGTACTTTAACAAGCTCCTCAGAAGATTTGTGTGCACCTTAAAATTGGGGTGTACTGGTAGAACATACAGGAAAGGTTCTAAAGATGGAAGATACAGGCGCCATCTGGGAACTGTGGGGAAAACATTCCTGGGCAGAAAGCCTTCGCATCTTCTCTTCTAAACTCCAAGCTGACCCTCCCTATATCACAAACAAGGCACATGCACAATATTTTCCTGGTTAAACAAATGATTTAATGTAACCCCTCAATCTTGTGCCATTTCTGTACCTAGGATAAGGTAATAAAATGATCACCTTTCCATTTTTCACTTCCTTTCACAACGATTGAGTACAGCCAAACATTTTTTATTGATATTAGCTGGGTATTTTCCCTAGGATATCATTGAATGGTTTTATGACATCTTCAAATTGCTCATTCATTCAACAAGTATTAATTAGCACAAACTAGAATAATCAGAAGAACAAAACTGGAATCTTGTTTACAGAGCTCAGTGTAATAGAATAGGAATATCCTCATCTCATCATACATGCACACACACACACACACACACACACACACACACCATCCCCACAAATTGTAGCACATTGTGAGAGAAACACAAATCATCTGGGGAGATATCCAAAACCACAAATGCTCAAGTCCATCTCCCGATCAATTAAATAAGTTTTCTGGGAGTGGGTCCAGAATAATACTTAAAAAATCAGTACTTTTTTAGGCATCCTGACTGGCTGCTTAGCATCCTAGCAGCCAAGCTTGAGAACCTCTGAACCCGAAAAATAGGTCTTGATCTTTGACCAATCTTTGGACCTCATGACAAAAACCTGGCAGTGACCACAGGTTGGGAGCTTTACGAAGTGGCCCTCTAGGGTGTCTTCCCTGGATGGTGGAAGGGAAGGAATGAAAATGCTTGGACATAGCTTGCTGTGCACAAAGGAGAAAGTACCTCTGGTGGAAATGAGGGCAGCTTCACTTTGTTCACTTGTCCCAAATGCATTGATGGCTCTCACGTAGAAAAAGTAATTATCATTGGGTTGGAGGTTAACTCTTAACTGGATCCCTTTAATTCCAGAGAAAGATCTAAACACAAAGGGAAAATAATTTTAAGTATAGTACCATGTGCTAAAAGACTCATATTTCATTTCTATGGTAAAATAATATCTTTTATTAACAACAAATAACTCACTTTCTTCCCTTTTTATGACCACTAGAGTTAGAAAGCCAGATTCTACAAAATGGCCATTGTCCACTAAGATTATTTTATCAAGTTGTTTCTATTTTTGTCGGCTTTTGTCTAGTATATGCCTTCAAGAGTGCTCTTTGGAATAAAACCAGACAACTTTAAAAATTTTTCAGGAAAAAGACTAGTAATTTTATGGTTAACGGATCTCCAAGAAGATATTCTTTATCAAGTTTTGGCTGAGGGGACACTTTTGGATTAAAATGATGTCAAACCAATTTATAATACAAAGGAGCCTAATTATATCATTAACAGATCCAAACTGTGGAAAATTTAGGATGTATGATGATTTTGCACATGGCCATCGTGCCAAAGCCACCAAAGTAAATAGAAACTGCAGATCTTTAAAGATGACAATATATTTTATTTATTTTTCTGCAGTGCAGGGGATCTAACCCTGGGCCTCATACATGCTAAGCGAGTGCTCTACCACTAAGCTACATCCCCAACCCCATGATATCTTTTTAAGCAAACAATCCTAGCAAGCAAAGAGAATTCTAATTGAAAAAAAAATCCTTAAAGTTGCTATTCCTAAATCACCCATTTAAATTCAAATAAAAGTGCTGGTGGTGATATCTAGTATCTAGTTTGCCGTGAGCATGGTAGACACATCATTTAAATACAAGTGGACTTGCTGGGTTTGAAGATGGAGCTCTCTGGACTTGCCAATAAGCTGGAATAGTTTTGAGCTGCTTTCTTATTCTCTTTAATGTGCTTGATATCATGGCCTAGAGCACAGATTTTTTTAAAAAGTGCATACGCCTCTTTCTTTAAGCCTCCATTTGGAGAGGCCTGGGGAGAGTTACACATTAGGCTTCTTGCTAATGAAAGAATTCCTAGCCTGGCTGCAAGAGAGCCGAGTCCAGTGCTTAGAAGATGTGCCCTGGGCAGTAGTCAATGAAAATAATAGTGCAATTGCCTTTATGCTCATTTTCAGAAAGGAGATTTTTTTTGGGGGGGTGTTTTTGTTATTAATGAATGTACCACAAAAGCATTAGAATCAGAGTGTTTTCATTGTTGTTCTTTCAGGGCGTTTCTACTTTTGTTGACTTATTTCACTTCTCAATACCTGCCTTAGAGAATAACAAGGAGAATCAGAGAAAGAAAAAAGTACCATTGACTCAGCAAACAAACTAATTTAGAACTTCTTAAAAGCAAAAAATATATATGGAATAGCATTCCCACCCCCGTTCCATGTCTAAAAGTACAAAATTCACAGTGTGGTCCTCAGAAGGAATGGGAGGGGAACAGGCTGGACCTATCTGTATATCTGCTGTTTAGTGCCAGTGCCTGAAAAAGATCAGTACAAACTCTTCTTTTCCTTTCCTTTCCTTCCTTCCCTTCCCTTTTCTCTCTTCTCTTCTCTTTCCTTCCTTTCTTTCTTTCTCTCTTTCTCTCTTCTTTGTCTTGGTACTGGGCATTGAACCCAGGGGCATTCTACCTCTGAGCTACACCCCTAGCCTTTTTTATTTTTTATTTTGAAACAGGGTCTCACTAAGTTGCTGAGGATCTTGCTAAGTTGCTGGGGTGGGTCTCAAACGTGTGGTCCTCCTGTCTCAGCCTCCCAAGTACTGGGATAACAGGTGTGCACCACCACACCTGGCTTAGTACAAACTTTTCTAATTATATGGTGTTACTTCTGAGCCTCTCACCCAACCAGACCTTCCAGAATGTACGATCTTTCGGTGCACTGAGGATGGAAGAATGAGACTGAGTCACATGACCATTGACAACCACCTATGCTGTAGTTAATGAAAAACCATGTCCTATGATTAAGAATGCAATTCCTGACTAATATCTACTTCTTATTCTAGGGTAGATGTATCACTAATCTTATTTAAATGGATGACTAAAGAAATGTTTTAAATGAACATTAATTATAATTAGTAATAAAATTGTCTCAATAAGCATACTCAGTCTGAAATAATTTTCAGACTTCATTCACTCATTAAATAAATATTTATTGATCACTTATCATGTTTCCAGACCTTGTCTCTGCCTGTCACCCTGAAGCATGAGGGGGAAGTGGCAAAGATAGATAAGGAAGTTTTAGCTCTAGAGACTAGACAAAACATAATGGCTGCATTTGGCAACAATGCAGTTGTTAAATACCAAGGATGCTGCCTTTTAGGTGTTTGTCCTTAAGTTTTATGAAGTCTGTCAAGGAGGAAATCCATACATATCGTTGACTGCATGCTATGTCTCATCACTCAGATAAAGAACAAAGGTTTCCTTAGTGCTAAAGTCAAAATATCAGATCAGGTCCTGTTTTCAGTGTGTGAAACAAGTCATACAGGTTCAACAAATACACACAATGCCCTCGCTGAATCTGTAAAATAAAATCACTAGGCAGCAAAACAGAAGTAGAGCTGGGCATTGTGGCACAAGCCTGCAATCCCAGTACTTGGGAGGCTGAGACAGGAGGGTCGCAGGTTCACGGCCAGCCCCAGCAACTTGGTGAGGCCCTCTGCAACCTAGTGAGACCCTGTTTCAAAATAAAAAATAAAATAGGGCTGGGGGTGTAGCTCAGAGGTAGAATGCCCCTGAGATTTATCTCCAGTACCACAAAAAAAGAAAAAAACCAAATAGTAGTAGTATGAAATGTGGTGACATCTTGTTGTTCACAAGTTGCCATCTTCTGCTCGAGCACCAAGAACAAAGCAAAAAAGATCAGAGACAGATGGGTCATTGCCATGTTTATTTATCCTGCCTGACTCCACTTAGATGTCACCAAAGTTTTCATCTCAGCTGTCCCTGCTTTTAGCCAAATGAAAACTTTAAAAGTTTTAGAATTTGTGATCTGAAAAGTAGCACCCTTCCACAGATTATGATTATCTTACTTCAACACAAAAACTTGTGATAATTGCAACCAAATCCACAGGACTCATGACGAGCTTTGCTTAGTTTGCAGTAGAATTCAAGTTCACAGAATACCCAAACTGAGGACCCAAAGTGATCAGAGAGCAAATGGAACCATGGTCAGTTGTTGGTGCTTAGTGAAGAAGGGATTTTAGACCAGTAAATGGTATGACTCAGTTATGTGACTATGATTAGAAGTCTAGAACTAATAATACAACTTAAAAGACAGTAAGAAATGACTTGAAATGTCTCACTTTGGGTTCCAAGTGTGAGATTTTCCCTCTAAGTGCCATAGCACAGTAGAAAGGGAGAGCTTTATGTGTGGACATTGCAGCGACGTGCGGACAGGAACACCTTGGAATCCTGACACATCAGCAAATGAGCTGATCGCTAGCAGAGCACAAGCACATGTGGAGTTGGAGCTTCTAGAGCTCCATGCACAATGGGTCTTCAAAGGCTTCTCGACCTGCTCATCTCTCCATCAGCGGACAAAGGACATTTGTTATCTTCCAATGCTGTAAAGCAGAGAGAAACTCTTAGAGGAGACCCACTGTCTCCTCAGCAGCCCACGGAGCTGCCATGCCAATGAGACACTGGTCTCCTCCTCTGCTGTTTCAGAGGACAAAGGAGTGGAAGCCACTGGGGGCTGATAACAGCTCAGTGTGCGGAAGGCCTTGCTAGCTCAAACCCTTTCATTCTCTAGTGTGTGCAAGGAATGTCTGGAAAGTTTGCCACAACTAACCATGGATATTGGGACAAGAATCATGTAAAGTGGGAATTGGAAAGGATCTTCAGGAAATAAGAAATCATTAGGGATATGTTTATGGGGGGAATTATTGAAAGCATCTGCATTAAGTCAGAGACATGAGGATAAAAAAGGGGGAGAGGTAAGAGGTAAATTTATTACCATTTGCAGATGATATGACTGTTTGTCTAGAAACCCAAGAAAACTAGCTGAAAAGCTCTTACATAATAAGAAAATTCAGTAAGATGTCTAGATACGAAACTAATACAAGAAATCAAAAGCCTTCATATGAAAATAACAACTAGCAGAAGATGAAAGAACTTATGGAGAATAGTGACAAGCATAAAAATGTATAAGATTTATATGAAGACCATTTTTAGATGTTACTGAGGGAAACACAAAAGATTTTAATGAAGTCTTGAGTAAAGGCACATTAGTTATTCTATAAGAAAATTATTACTAAGCTGGGCATGGTGGTGCACCCCTGGAATCCCAGTATGTGGGAGGCCAAGATAGGAAGATCACAGGTTCCAGGCTAGCCTCAGCATCTTAGCAAGGCTAAGATCACAGGTTCAAGGCTCAGCCACTTAGTGAGACCCTGTTTCCAAATATAAAATATAATAGGGTTGGACATATAGCTTGATGGGTTCAATCCCCAGTACCACAAAAAAAGAAAGAAAGAGAAAGTGCCTCACAAAATTCAATTCTCCCTAAATTAATAAATCTAACATGATCTCTATAAATAAGAAGTTGCCAGGGGCTGACTGGTGAAGGACGCTACACAAGCTGATTCTAAAGATCACATAAAATATAAACTAACAAAAAGCCAGGTGCAATGGTGCACGCCTGTAATCCCAGTACTTGGGAGGCTAAGTCAGGAAGACTGCAGGTTCAAGGCTAGCACGTGGTAACTTACCAAGACCCTGTTTCAAACTAAAAAATAGAAAGGGCCAGAGATGTAGCTCATTGGGAAAATGTCCCTGGGTTCAATCCCCAGTACCACAAATAAAATAGCAAATAACAACAACAACAACAAAGTAATGAGTATATACTTAATAATGATGGAAGCATTTCAAATTAGAAGGGGAAATGATAGGTTTTATTGTTAGAAAAGCTAAATAACCATACCAAAAAAAACCCTCGGATTCCCAACTTTTCATAGTTTCTACTGAAATAAATTCTAGATGATAAAATATCTAGCTTAAAAAGTGAAATTATCAGTTAGGCAAGGTGGCACACATCTGTAATCCCAGGACTTGGGAGGCTGATATAGGAGGATCGTAGGTTCAGCAACTTAGCAAGGCCCTCTGCCACTTAGTGAGACCCTGTTTCAAGATAAAAAATAAAACATCGGGCTGGAGGTGCAGCTCAGAGGTAGAATGCTCCTGGGTTCAATCCCCAGCACAACCAAAACAAAACAAAAAAAGGTAGAATGATCAGATATTACAGAAAACATAGGAAGAAAAATACACACACAAGGCATTTTAAAATATTACATTAAAACTAAAAGCTATTCCAAAAGAGATTGATAAATTCAACTAAATTAACATTTAAAAATATGTGCATGGCAAAAATATTTTTTAAAAGATTTGCAACTCATATCATGCATGAAAGCTAACTTCCTTAAAAAAAGGATCTTCTACCAATCAATAAGAAAAAAAATGCCACAGTCTAACAGAATGAGAAAAGGTAAAGTAATTGAACAGTTCATAGAAAAGGAAGTACATAGCCAGGCGTGGTGGGGCTCGCCTATAATCCCAGTACTTGGGAGGCTGGGACAGGAGGATTGTAGGTTCCAGGCCAGCTTCAGCAACCTCGTGCAGCCTTTCACAGCTTAGTGAGACCCTGTTTCAAAAAAAAATTTTTGTGTGTGGTACTGGGGATTGAACCCACAGGCTTTCTACCTCCGAGCTCCACCCCCAGCCCTATTTTTTGTTCTTTATTTTGAAACAGGGTCTCACTAAGTTGCAGAGGGCCTTACTAAGTAGCTGAGGCTGGTCGCGAACCCGGATCCTCCGGTCTCCGCCTCCCAAGTACTGGGATTACAAGCGTGCACCACCACGCCGGGCTCTATTTCAAAATTTTTAAAAAATAAAATAAAATAAGGCTGTGTGTGTACCTCAGAGGTAGAATGCCTCTGGCTTCAATCCCAGTACAGAAAGGAGAGAGAGAGAGAGAGAGAGAGAGAGAGAGAGAGAGAGAGAAATATATTTGAAATATCTGAAAAGATGTTCAATCTAATGATAGAAATGCACCATTAAACTATAATAGAATTCTATTATATTCTATCAAATAATCAGAGATTGAAAGTTTTATTATTCCATGTATAGGCAAGGTTATGAAGAGCCAAGCACACTATACACTGCTGAGTGTAAACAGCTATGACCTCTAATGAAGACAGTTTGGTGATATCTAACTTAAAATGCACATATCTTTAAATCAGTCATTCTACTTTGATAAATTTATCTTGCAAATGTATTTGCACATGTGTGAAATTATATATGCATGGGGTTGTTCACCGTAGTGTTGTTTGTGATAGGAAGAGAATGGAAAAACTTAAATAATAACTCTCAATTAGTTAAGCAAGTTAAATTCTATCCTTGAAAGAGAATACAATGGTTTTATTAATTGAGGCAGTTCCATATGTATTGATATGGGATGCTCACCAAGGCATACTTTTAAGCAAGAAAAGCAAGGTGGTAGAAACGTGTAGAGTATGCTACCATTTGTTGAAGAATACAGATGCTTGTACATGCATGGACTATCGGAAAGGATAAATATGAATCAGGTAACAGCAATTGCCTCTTGGGATGAAAATAGAGGGGTGAAGGAGAGGTAGAAAGGAAAGGAATTTTTACTACCTTCCTTTTTGTATCTTTTGAATTTGTACCATAAGTGCATATTACCTACCCAAAATTAATGAAATAATTTACGTTTAAGAGCTATCTTTCCAGGTCAGGATGGAGTTCAGGAGTCACTGGCGTGTGTAGAATCCCCAAGTGCACACTGCTTTGAACACTGCACTGTAAAGTAGCTTCATTCTCTGCGCTGCTTCGTGGAACCACTGGATGGATGTAAGCTTGCCTTCTCCCCAGGGGAGGGGGCGGCCTGTGTACAAACAATATGGAGGGATCCAGTGCCATGACTCCTGGAAGCAGCCTACGGATAATGCCGCACCACGGTGCACAACAGATGGCTAAGTATGAATTGTTTTTAAAAACACAGTTGGCTCTTACTGGCATTCACATTGGCAGCACCAACATTCAGCCAGTCAGTCAACACCACTTAATGTGAACTGTGAGCAGAGCACACACGGAGCCTTGCGGGACCAGCTAGAGAAGCAGTGTGTCCTGGCCCGCCTCGGCATCAGTCTTCTGAACTGGGGTCTCCTAAGAGGGGCCTGTGGATCTGAATGTCTAACAAGCAGCCCAGTTGATTTGTATGATCAGTGAGGGTTGGAAAACAGTCATACCATACTATGGGGTAAGAAGAGGTGGGAAGGAGAAACAAGAAAAAAGAAAACTACATGGGAGCATAAGTAGCATCAAATATGAGAACAACCAACTAAATAGTCATGGCTCTTTGAAGCCATTTATAAGGTCTTATAAATATATAATATATTTATATATTATATTCATTTATATATTATATTCATTTATATATTATATTCCAAATTTATTATAAATTTGGAAATTTTGTTTAAGATAAAAAATTTTTGGTTAAATCAGGATCAAGAAGAAAATCTTTTACATATTGATATTCCTTTTTTTTTTTAAAGAAAACATTGTAAGGAAAAAATTTTGAACAGAACCATATGATACTATGAGATTCGGTGTTAACTAAAATATCACCATTAGTTTATAATAGTGTAAGAAAACACTATTATAGGAACCGAATGCTGACAACCATGGGGCTTGGGCTCATAAAATCACCCTGAGCCAAAGGCTTCAGGAGAAGGAGCCTGGGTTTTTGTTTTCTCTCTAGTTACCCTTCAAAGCCCGAATGATACCATTTATATTTCAGACAGAGAACCCCAGGAGCCTCGTAACATTCATTCCTCTAGATTCTCAGTGTTCTTTACCACTCCTTGGACACACATGTGGACGATTACTTTACATCCCCAGAGACCTGACTGCACAGAATGGTGATTTAACATTAATGCTTTCAGACCCCGTTTAAAAAATAGTTATATAGGGAATGTTTTTGCATCTTTTGTAAAACTGTTCTTAAAGACAATCACTATTATCTTGTTCAATTGCCCTTATATAAAGATCTACATGAAAAATTCATCTTAGAGCTGAATGTCAAGAAATATAATTGTCTCTCTTGGTGAAATGTTGTGCTTCCTTTTTTAAAGGAGATGAGTTATGTAATCTCTTTCTTCTCCTTGCTCTCTCCCCCTCTTTCTCATTTTCACTTAAACTGCCAGGAAGTTCAGATGTGAATTTTATGTTCCACTGAGGTACTGTTCTTAACCTGTGCTTTCTCATGCTGTCTCCTCAGCCCTGCATTATCTGGTTCTTGTTCTTACAGGGCTGTCTTAGTGGTTCTGTTATGCCTGTTTCTTTCATTGTGAACAACTTGAATACTTTTGGAAATCAACAGAGCATAAGTTGGAAGTGAAGGGACAGGTTGGGTTTCCATTGACTGAGGTTTTACTGTACCACCAGGAGGTGTATGGGATTTTAAATGATCAAAGTCAAATTAGATTCATTTGGGAACAAAGATTTCATTTAGAAAAAGCTAAATGCCAAGCATGCTGGGGGGAAATCATTTTTCACATAACTCTCTCTCCAAAAGGCTCCCTGCAGAGGGCTATCACAACTTGGATCCAGAAAACAATACCATATAAAAGGTCTGCTATTAGCAATTAATTACTCAGCGAATGTAAGTCCAATCATGTCAGTGGCCCTCCTGTCACCCTGTGAAGAGGCATGGAGCAGGAATGAATGCCTCCTTCACACACAGGTTGCAGAAAGGGTCCAATTACTTGCCGTTGGATGTATCAACTACCCATCTATAAGCTTAGTAAGAAAGTTGAAACAAAGAAAGAAATGCTGATGCTCCTCAGGCCTGCTCAGGCAGCAAGTTCATTAGGAAACCCATCCTTACTTGTCCTTATTATACAGACAGAAAGGCAGGTGTCCCCAGCTGGAACAACTACCAGTGACAGGGAATTCTGATTCCTGCCCTACCAGGATGGCACTACAAGCTGGAAACAGGAGGAAAGTGAGCAAACAGGCCCAGCACCCAAAGCCTCTGGGACTGCTTACCCTGGAGGGCGGCCCAGGGAGGGTCTCCCAGCCCCAACCTCCGCCAGGGCCAGGGAGCAGGAAGCTCACTCAGGACGATTTGGTGGAGTATTGAGTCTCACAGATTTGTCATTCAATGCACAGCTTCTCTCTGCACAGCCCACACAGCTAATCCCTGTACTATATTTCTCTCAGTTTTCCCTCCTCCACCCACACTTCTGCTGACTTCTCTCTGCACAGGAGAGACAGAACAGCTGAGGAAACAGCAGAGCGGTGGAAAATTTTTGAAAGTGTTTTGAGCCCACCCAACCTGAGGAGAGCATTCAAAGAAAAACAGGAAGAGGGTGAGTAGGAGCTCCCTCAGGCCCCCGCACACAAGCCCGGGATTGTCACTCCCGCCCACCCCCAGTCCCAACAGGGCCAACTGCTGGGACCAAGCCTTGGTGCCCACATGCAAAAATATGCAAATTTTTTAGGATTATGGAAGCGAAGCAGTTGCTCAGCTATTTCAGACACTGCGTCATAGGACTTGGGGGCACCATAGGCTCATTCCATTCAACACCCACCATAATAGTTCAACCAGTACTTTTGCTTTTAAATTGGAAGATCAGCTAGAGGCCATCATACAAGGAGAATGAATGCAGGTGTGAAGATGGATAGGATTCTGTTTTGACAACCAAAATTAGAGTCCCCAGTCTCAAGGACAATCAACACCCCCCCCCTGCATGAGCGCGTGTGTATGTGTGTGTGTGTGAGAGAGAGATTTAATATTACTCATCCTTTTTTCATTTCCTTCCAACTTCTCTTCCTACACCAGACAAGAGCTTTTAAGGCTGCCCATTTTTTCAGGGATTGGGGGTGGGAAAAGATGGGAACCCATTTAGTTCTTGCTCCTTCTCTCTTTTGCTAGAGACTCCAGCCAGTTAGATAACTTGAAGAGTGTAAGGACAAAAGGAGACTGGTAGTCCCATTCATTCACTTACTCATTTAATAGGCCTTTATTGAGTATCTGCACAGATAAATTCCCATCTTCACCCACTTTATGGTCTAGGCTCCATTGAGCCACATCAAAAAGAACTAGTCTTTGGTGTGCCTTATTACCCTTTTGTGACCTCTGGATCATTTTTTGGATCTAGTTTAGTATAGGGTTTTTCCATGGAACTCAAATCCTGTAGAAGAGTTATATGACCAATGGATAAGCAGGCTTGTAAATGGTGTGTGGGGCAGGGGTACTGGGGATTGAACCCAGGGGTGTTCTACCACCGAGCTACACCCCCAGCCCTTTTTTTTTGAAACAACATCTTACTAAGTTACCACACTGACCTCAAGCCTGTGATTCTTCTACCTCAGCCTCTCAAGTATTGGGATTACAGGTATGTGCCACCACACCCGGCAAATGTTCTCTATAAGTGATCTATAGAAAGGTTCCTGGTCCACACATTAGACTAGTCCTATCTCCTGGTTAAGAATCCAAGTACTAAAATTAACTCATTTGCCATTCTTTTCTACTTTATTGGCACAATTGTTTTGAGATTATCCTCAAAGTAGACCTTTGGGTCAGCGGACCTTTTCTTAAGGTCAGTATTGTGTGTTTGATGCTATGGATATTTACCCATTTGGTTCACGTATGTTCAAGGAGTCGCTACAATGTGCCAGGCACTGTCTCAGGCACTAAGACTGCAATTTTGCATAACCATCCCTTCAAGGAGCCAAGGAGTAAGTGGGATCAACAACCCTTGGCTTGCTGTTCTTTCCAAAAGACAAATTAGCGTTAATCACTCACTGCTGTGCAAAAACAAACAAAAAAACAAACAAAAAGGTGAGGAATTGTGGTTCTAATACAGTGGAAAGAAAGTAAATTATTTCTATTTGTTAACTAGAGGTGATCAAAGTTTGAATTCTATACTTATGGATTCTACTGTCCGACTGGCTCTCCATAGCTGACATCTTTCAGATTGAGCTATATCAGTTGTAGCCAAATAGTTCATATTTTATAGTTTTGAAACACCAGACCCCAAGGGATACTTTTAAGTTGCATGTGAGAACCAGATGGGTCAGGAGACCTGAGACACGTGGCTACTTCCAATCAAGGAGATATAAATGAATTTTGAAGTCCTGGGTCTCTGAGATTAAGGATGAATTATTTTCCAATCTCTTGAGGCCAGCCTGGACATAAGACTTTGAGACTTGCATTGATGAGGGATGGCTCTGATGTAGTAGATTGGTGATAGACTTGGCAAACAGAGTAGTAATTTATGGCTAAGAAAATTTTGCTTGCTTCAAAAATTACCTATTGTCAGACTCAGCAGAGTTCCAGAGGCTAACGAGCCAGCCCTGGACCATGGATTGGACATACTGTTGCAGCGCCTGGTACTGAGGTGTCTTTGAGCACCTAACTGGAAAGCAGCTCCATCTCCAACACAGCCCCACACCACCAGCAGGGCTCTGCACAAGAACTTTCCTTTCACTTTTTTTTTTAATCCTGGTATTGGGAATTGAATCCAGGGGCAATTTACCTCTGAGCTACCACCCCAGCCCTATTTTATTTTTATTTTGAAATCGGGTCTTGCTAAGTTGCTGAGGCTGGCCTTCAACCTGTGACCCTCTTGTCTTAGCCTTCTAAGTATTGGGAGTATAGGCATGCACACCATGGCCAGCTTCCCTTCACTTTTAAAATTGCTGGACTCTATTTACTTGATGACAACAAAGGATCTTTGTATTGTTCTAAACTATTATAAACTTCTGTTTATCCAGCCCCTCCTATGCTCTTGCAGCAAAGAAGATAACAATGAATTCATTGGCAAAGTCTCAAATAGAATAAACTAATGGTGGGTTTTATGTTTCAATTAAATTCTGCTTTGGTTTTGATAAAATTGATGGGTGCTCATTTTTTCCCCCTACAAATGGAACCGTCATTGGTCTCTTCGGCTTTAACAGAAGAATTTGTTTGGAAAGCATTATTGATAGCAAATAAGACACCCCTCCTTTTTTGCATGTGTGGTACTGGGAATTGAACCCAGGGCCTCAAGCATGGTAGGCAAGCACTTGGTCACTGAGCTAACTCTTTAGTACCCCCCCCTTTTAAATAGTTTTGAGATTCCCCAGGATAAAGTAAAAATATTAATCAAAGGAGATGTGAATGGTGATACATTCTCTTTTCATATCTGTGTTTTTCATGTGCCAAAGGAAAATTAAAGATGCACACTAACTCCCATTTGTCAGGCTATTGAGGCATGTCAATTCAATCTGCATAGTAATGAGAGTTTTTAAACTAGAGGAAAGAATAAGACAGGCATGGGTTTGATTCCTACCCCAAACTCTCACTCCACTCCAATACATTGGCTGAAACATTTAAGGTTTCAGAGTCTGATGTAATGGAGACATTACCCAGTTCATAGAATTGTTGAGAGGGTTAAATGAGAGCACAGTTCCTGGCATGTTGAGAGCCCTCAGTGGACACCATTTCCCTTTTCTTTTGCCCTTTCCCTTGTCCCTGTAGTCACATTTATAAGATGGCATTCCAGTTCCCTCAGTGAGATGGCTACCAGGTCTCAAGGTTTCCAGAGGTTCGGCTGATTTAAGTCTCCAACTGTGCTGATATGATTTATGCAAATGCAAGCTGGGGACTGATGCCATAACAGAGATGAGTCACTTCAGAGCACTTCTTAACAGTCTGATTTAGTTTCAAAGAGAACTGGGTTTTCCTTACTGATGGTGGGAGACATTGCCCTGGGGCGGGGGTGCTGCTGAAATAAGATTCTTGTAGCATCAAGAGGCCTTTGAAGGTAAGGTCCAGGACTCCCCTAAGTGACATTAAACAAGTGTCAACAGCTTGAACTTGGAAATCTGATAAAATGAGTTTTGAATCCTGATTGCCACTCACTAGCTGAGTAGCCTCTCAAAGTGTCTCATCTCAGAGTTCTTGTGGGGATTAAGTAAGGCAATATACATAAAGCATGCAGGCCAGTAGTGAGCACAGAGAAAATATTCACTAAAAGTCAATTTCTCTCTCTCTTTCTCCCCTCCACCCTTCCTGGCTAGAGTTCACCTCTCAGCTGTTCTCTGATCCCTGAAGCCCACCTTCCAGCAGTCAACACCTGGGAAGAGATCCCATGAGCAGAGATGCTTTTTCTTGTACATATACCACAATCTCACTTCTGTTGAACCCCGCTCAACCCCAATTCATCCATTAATCATTATTTTGTGAAGCCTGTCTTCAACTTGAAAGAAACTATAATTATTGCTCAGTCATATGAAACCTCACACCATAAGTAAATAAATAGTTGTTGATTGATCATGAAGATAATCAAGAGCTTAGATAATACACTTTATTAAAAAGCTGTCTAATTTCATACTTTTCCTAATTTCCATATCCTACCAAAATAGTTTATCTTAGTGAACTTGGTTTAAAAAAACTAAAAATAACTCATCTTAAAATAGGAATATTGATAATAATCTGCATATCCATCATGGTATGTGAAGTTGCTCTATAGACAGGAGGCTAAGGAAACACCACCTCATAAGTGGGCTAACATTTACCAAATGCATAGTGGAGTCATGGTCCTTTATTGATAAATTTTGGCTTCATCGTTTTAGTGAAAGAGCTTCACATTTCTTTATTACTAGAAGAATCTGTAGATTGGAGAGGCAGGTATGTCTCTGTGATAATATATACATAATTAGCTCCTTTATGTTGCCAATATATCATGGAGACATTCAGATTTACATTATACACAAGCTCACTATTAGTTCCTGAGTTAGGTGGTACCTATTCTGATAGAGCTAGTAAAAAGTACATAAAATATGCATAAATCCTGTCTAATGATTCAAGTTAAATATACCTCAAAGAATGTTCTATCTTATTAAAATTCGCATACATTTTTCTTACAAGGGAGTTATTATTCTGCAATGTAACATGTGCTTTATTACAAGCTTGGAGTTCATTGATGAATAGTGATGGAGCTGCAAATCAAGGCAACAGCTTAATTAGCTCAGCAGGACTTGGGGATGTTTTTCTCACTTGGTGAGCATAAGTCCAGAGGGCAGCTTAGGAACTGGGCTGTGGGCAGTCTGCCCTGTGGAAGGGGACCCTTACCTGAGGCCCTCCCCCTCAGGGGAGTGCTGTCTGCAGTACTCCAGAGTGTAGGTCTCCGTGGCCTCCGGGTTGGCAGGCCGCCATCGGATGGTGGCTATGTTCCAACACACGGTACAGTCTTCTGCACGAATCACAGGGGTGGAGGGTGCTGCAGAGAGAGAAGCAAGTCAATCACAGAGCAGTGCCAGCTCTGCTTCCCTGGTACTTGGGAAGAATGCTTAGGCATGGCTTATTTTAGTCTTTCATCAGAAACTTCATTCTGGGCTAAAAATTCAAAAGAGATAAAAATTTATGTCCCTAAAAGTCTCCCTCCCTCCTCTGCCTTCCACATTGCCCAGTTCTCACCCATCTCCAAACATCCTCAACATTAGCTTCCTATAAATCCCACCTGGATTTCTTCATACATCTACTGTACAAGCAAGTAAAAATAACATTTCTTGCCCCTCTCCTTTTACACAAAATGTAGCCATGATCTTGTCCTCAGTAGGTGCTCAATAAAGATTTGTTGTAGAAGGAAAGAAGGATAAAGAGCCAACAGGGGAGTGGGGTAAGCTCTTTCTTCCCCAGAGAGAACTGCAATTATCTTAAAGGCCTTGCAACCTCGGTTGATGCTGCACCTGTGGCTGCCTCTGTGAAAAGATTCCATCATGAGAATGTATTCCCAGTTGGATGCTATTGCTTCAGACATTTTGGGGTCTCTAGTACAGTTTGAATCTGGGATGTCCCCAAATGCTCAGGTGCCGAAGGCTTGATCCCCAATGCAGCAATGTTCAGAGGTGGGGCTCATGAGGATCAGAGGTGGTGGATCACAAGGGCTCTGAGCTCATCAGTGGATGACTCCAAAGATGAGTTCAGAGTTGATGACATTATTGGGAGGTGTTGGAAACCGTAGGAGGTGGGGTTAGTTGGAAGCGGTAGGTCACTGAAGGCATGCCCTGGACTGGTATACCTCGTCCTGGTCTCTCTCACTCTCTTGCTCCTTCTGCTTCCCAGCTGTGTGAGGTGAGCTGCTTTGCTCAGCCATGCCCTCCCCACCATAATGTCCTGCCTCACCACAGCAACAATGGAGCTAGTCAGTGATGGACTGAAACTATGAGGAAAATAAATCTGTCCTCCTTTAAGTCATTTTTCTCAGGTATTTTGTCACAGCAATGAAAAGCTGATGCAAACACAGCCTCGGTATGTCAGCCTTTCTCACCTTATATGTCTTTCCTTGTTTTTAAGTCTAAAAAATAATACCAAACTTCTAATATTATTCTACACACTCCATTCTTATCATTCCTTCATGTCTCCACTCATATGTCTTCAAATGGAACATGCTTCATTAACACATTACTTCCTAGTGATCCTTTATAGCATTTTGTGCAGGCGTCAGCACTAGGAAGTCATTTCTGATCCTGTCCCTCCCCTGGCCATCTTGGGTACCCCACTAGAGTGCTTTCATGATAACCTGTGCATATCTGGATCATGGCCCTTGCCAAACATATGTTCTTCTGTTTTTCTATCTCCCCCACGTGACTGAGCTTCTCACAAACAGAAACTCAGGTCTTGTTCATCATTGTATAACTCAGCACTTTGCCCAACACCCCGTGAAATAGGTGCTTCATAAGTACTCACTGGCTGATCTCCAGAGTGTGAAAAATTGAGTATTACCTCCCAACATCCCGTTAGCATCCATACCTGTTCTAAAAATTGCCCTTTCACTGGGCAGGCTACATCCAGTGAAGTTCACAGCCATTACCCACACTTGGTAGCATCGGTCAGGTTCCAGGTCTTCAAAAATGCAGTAGCTTTCTTTCACTGTCAATCTGTATTCTTCTACCAACTCTAGCATAAAACATAATCAGAAACTCTAAGGTGTTTTCCAAAGCTAACTTGAAGTTATAGTTACTGAAAAAAGTAGTGTATGCTTTTCTCAATGGAATAATCAAACTGATATCATTATTATTATAAACTTACAGATATCATTATGTGATAACCAGCTCTTTAGAATACATAAGAAAGCAATAGTATTTTGAAAATAAATATTCATAATGACATAGTATTACTTGCACACACTTATCAGAAAATAATAGCATACTAATAAGACTCTGAACTTCATATATCACAATTAAAGTAACTTATTTCAATAGCAAATATTAAAATTGCATAAAGTTTGTTTGCTTAAATTTCAGTAATACAGTCTTAAGAACCAATACCAGCATTTCATAGGAGTACATAATTTTTAAAAAGGACAACCCCATGTTTTTTAAACTTAAGATGCTACAAAGCATCTTTAAAAATTAGTAAACGATTTTGGTATTCAGTATGACTTTCCGAGTTTCAAATCCTGGTCTCTTCTCATGAATTCCTGAATTTTTTTAACTACATAGTGCCACAATTTATAAACATACTTGACTAACTTTGATAGGTCTTAAACTATTCTAAGAAGTAACTTTGTTTGATGAAAACATTTCCTTTTAAAATTTCTTAAATTATTTTACTTTAAATTTTTTAAATAAATAGTATTCAGGACTATTCTGAACACCTGCCCCATTGAGCTGATCTGATTATTTTTACTGAAATCTTCTCTCCTTTAAAAATAATGATTTTCTTAGCTGGGCATGGTGGTGCACGCTTGTAATCCTAGTACTTGGGAGGCTGAGACAGGAGGATCGCAGGTTCAAGGACAGCCTTAGCAATTTAGTGAGGCTCTCAACAATATAGTGAGACCCTGTTTCCAAATAAGAAGTAAAATTGGTCTGGGGGTGTAACTCGGAGGCAGAATGCCTCTGGGTTCAATTCTCAGAGCCACAAAAAATAATAATAATGATTTTCTTTTTTAAATTAGCCTATATTAATTTCAGTTATCCTCCATTATTACTCCTGATTATCACATCTTCAGTTAAGGTATTGCAATGGTAGAGCACTTGTCTGGCATGTAGGAAGGCCTCGGTTCTATCCTCAGCAACACACACACACTCATACACACCTCCAGTTAAAATCCAGATTTTTCCTTAAAAGAAATGCAGTAGTTCTTCAAAATGGCAGGTTTTTTTCAATTGCCTCTCTTTTGCAATGAAATAACAGTTCAGGACAGATAGTTTAGTTCAAAGAAATGTCCTAAGGACTAATATGCTGAAAAAAACTTCCCCCATAGCCCAGAAATTGTGACTGAAGTTTTCACTGGAATCATTTCTTTAGGCACTTCTTTTATTAATATATGCTATTGGAGACCTTATTACACATAGCATGGTATCATAATGTAGATCATCAGATAATTAAATGTCAACAGCACGGTTCAAGGTATTGAACACAGGACAGAGTATTTGGGGCAGGAGTGGGTGTGGAGATGAATCACATAAAAAATGATCTCCAGACAGTAACTATTTGTTAAGAAGGGTCTTGGAGATGAAGAGTAATGTAACAAAATATATACAGAGACAAACAAAAATATAAGGTTTTGTTTATGAGTCTGGAAGATCTGTGTTTCAATCATGCCCCTGTCATGCATGAGTTGTGTAGTGTTGGACAAATTATCTGACCTCACACCAGTTTTCTCATTTGCTAAAGGGGCTATAACATTTATTTTCTTGTGTTGTGACAGGTTTATGATAACAGGTCCTCAATTAAACAGGATTCTATATAGACAGACTTAGCCAGCTTTACACTATGCCTACAGTTGCTGTTTGTTTTTTTTTTCATTCATATTCCTAAATTAATTATCACATGATATTTAAAAGACTTAATCCTAGTAACAGTGAAATATGTTACAACTCATTCCTTATTACAAATCAGGCTCCTGAGTTTCATAGTGGGATGTCAGTCCTGCCACAAGCTCATCTGGTTTCCAAAGTATGTGGGTCTGTCTTCAACAAGCAACACAAAATGCCAGCACTTCCATCTCTGATTCATCAGGAAGCACAACCTCAAACTGCCTAGCTTCTAGGTCTTACTAGAAGTCCTCTCAACTCAGGACACTCGGGAACTACCCCATACCTATGCCAGTGCCTTGAGAATTAGGAGTACTGAATTAACCTCTAAGGTTTGTTTGTCTGCCAACCATGGCATCCAGTGCTGCATTTGCGTTAAAGTTATATGGCAGACACCATCTGGTAGGGCACAGCTCCTTTCTCCTCTACAAAGTGGGACACTTACTCTTGTCTTTCAGACTTTGATACTGATTAAAACTTTGTTTTCCCTGAAACTCTGGTACTGAAATGGGAATAACTAAATTGTTCCTGTTATTCTGAAAGCTCAAAGTCAAATTTGAATTTCACTTACAAAATTCATGTTGACTATTATGATATTTATCTGCTTTTGTTTTCCTGGATCCTGATTTCCAAATTTTTTTTTGTTATTATTTCACTATATGATTATTCAGGGGTTTTTGTTGTTGTTGTTGTTTTATAAGTGTCTATAAATGCTTTGTGGAAAGTGTCATAATATGAATATATTTAAATGTTCCGCATTAAAATGCATCTGTATTTGTGTTAGCAATCCTACCATTTAATTCTTGGTCATCTTGAGGCTCCTCCATGCAGTACACCTGGAACGAATCAATGACATCTTCCTTGTTCATGCTCCAATAAACTGCAATCGTTGTGCTAGTGGCGGAATTCGGTTCCTGAGGTTCCAGTCTAGGAGGCTGTGGAACTGGAATACAGGTACGACTTACTGTAATAAAGGCCCTTTTTATTGATTGGTTGTTTTGCAAAAGTTACTCATCTTGTTGGGAAAAATTCAAACAATACAGAAATACATGGAGTAAAAAATATGAGGACTTCTTCATACTGAGTTTCCAAACCCAGCCCCAATTACATTCCTTGGATACAATCACTGTGACAGTCCAGTGTGTCTTCCTCCAGAATGTTTTCTATGCATTTTATTTGTGCAGGTATAACACAAATAGAAATAAACAAAAATGGGTCCGAAACTAGGGTCACTGGATAATACTCTTTTTTAGTCCTATATTTCAAGGAATAAATTTACATGGGTCAGAGGATATATCAAGTGACATGGTTTTCCTTCAAAACAAAAAGTATTCCTTTGCTAGATAACCAACGCTGTATTGTTCTATATCAATATAGAGTGTATATTCACAATAGAGACCAATGAAACCCTTTTTAGATACATTTACAATTATCTTCAAAGCTAAAAAAGTCTTGCATGAATAAACATCAAAATATACTTTCTGAAACTACTATCCATTTTCTCTTTCCAATATGGCTATGCCTGCAGATTGTTTTTAAATTAAAATATAAAAACTACACAGTGGAGGGAGTTCCCTATTTATTGAATCAGACACAAGTTTTAGACACCTAGTATAACTCTGAATTTTGAAGACAGTAATCGCAAGTGTTTAGCTAGAGATTTTTAAAGTTTCTAATTATGTATATTGAACATTAATGGTACATATAACACCATAAATCAAGCTTTATGCAATTCTCCTCCAAGATTTATGACACAAAAATCAATGAACATATTTTACAAGTTAGAGGAAAAGGTTATTTCCATAGTTGAAAAGATGTACTTTTAATTTTGTGTGTGTATGCTTATTTTTCCCCCGCCAACAATTTCCTGACAGATAAGCTTACTGAAGTAAGATGGGCCAAATTTTATGTGATAACTTTTTGACACTAAAAGGAAAACAAAAGTTAGTTCAATAAGAAAGTTAAAATAAGAAAAAATAAATAGGTCTAAAGAATGAAACAAAAAAAGAGAAAAATTGAAAAGATTCCATAGAGATAAAGAACTGAAGAAATACATGGTTATGAAAAAATGAGACAGAGGCTAGAAGTATGGTCAAGTTCATGAGCGTCAGAGCACAGAGGCTGGCCCAGGGTTAAATGCCAGATCCCCACTTACTCTGTATTAGCCTCAATTCCCCCATCTTTAAAATGAGAAAACAGAGCCAGGTGTAGTAGTGCACACCTGTAATCCCAATACTTGGGAGGCTGAGACAGGAGGATAGCAGGTTTGAAAACAGACTCAGCAAGTAGTGAGACTCTCATCAACCTAGCAAGACCCTGTTTCCAAATAAACAAGCAAAACAAAATAAAACAAAAAACAGGGCTGGGTTGTAGCCCAGAGGTAGAATGCCTCTGGGTTCCATCCTCAGTAACACACACACACACACACACACACACAAAGAAAGAAAACAGTAATAATACATTACCTCCGAGGGTTGTTGTAAGAAGCAAGATAATGTATGTCAAGTGCTTAACAAACGTGCCTGACGCATAACCAGTGGTGGCACTCAGGAAAGCAAGATAGCCTTGGCAGAAGCAAGAGAATGGAAGGGAGAAGCAGGAAACTCCCAACAATGGGAGGGCCCCAGCAGTTGGCAAATCCATGTGGCCACAGAGGGGGACCAGCCCAGCAGGCTGTATGAGGAGGCAGGCCCACTGCAGAGCCTTACCCCGCGAGCAGACAATGTCCAGCGACCCTTATACTGTCTTTGACTCTATCGTCTTATCTTCCCCCCAGGAGTCCATCTGTATAGATGTAATTCAATCAGTTTCCATGTTACCAGGTCTCTGGACAGTTCAACTATTGTCAGTGGTCACTGAAGCTGTGTTGGGAGCTCCTTGAGTCATGAACAACGAAAACGGCCTCCCTTTCCTTTCTGTGAACTGCACATTTAGCTATATCTGCTTTTGAAAAAAAATGGTAACATCTTTTTATACTTCTCTCTCTCCCAGGCAACTTAACAAACTTAAAAACTGATAATTGACCCTTCCAAAATCACCTAATTCTAAGGAAGAAGCAGATGTAGGGAATTAAAGCATGCAAGCTAGAAATCATACTGTTACTCATGTGCTCCCTCCCCCTCAAAGAATTAAAGTTGAAACATCTTACTTCAAAAGCAGGAAATACTTCTACTCTTCAAAGTATTATAAAATGAAAAGGGGAATAAGAATATTTCACAAATGTAATAATAATGACTGAATTCATAATTCCTTTGTGGCAGAAAAACAACAGAGACCCAGATTTTATATGTTAGCAACTCTATTTATACTTTTTGTAGTGATAAACTTGAATAAGTATGAGTCCAACGACAAAAAAAAAGAAAGCAGTTTAGGGTTTCTTTACCAGAAGGTAAAGTACCGGGCAAAGGAATCACCCCATGGATTCTCTCTGTCTGATGGGTTGTGTCTATAAAGAGCTTTCACACTCAGGGAGCTAAGCGTTAATCAACTTGAACTTCAGCACCTGTGTTTGGATATAGATTTCTGCTCAACCTCGCTTCCAAAAATCCCCCCAAGAGAGCAGCACTATTCATAACAGCCAACAGGTAGACACAACCCAGGTGTTCATCAGTGGATGGAAGGATGGATGGATAAGCAAAATGTGATATATACATACAAAGGGATACTATTCAGTCTTAAAAAGCAAGACAATTCTGACATATGCTACAACATAGATTGACACTGAGGATAATGCACTAAGTAAAATAAGCTAGTTACAAAAAATAAATACTGTATGATTTCACTTCTATGAAGTGTCAAGAGTAATCAAATTCATAGAAACAGAGAGTAGAATGGTGATGTCTAGGGGCCAGAGGGATGAGGGGAACAGAGAGTGTTAAATGGGTGTAGTTTCATTTTGCAAAATGAAGAGTTCTGGAGAAGGACGGTGCTCATAGCTTACAGCAGTATGAATGGACTTAGTACCACTGACTTGTAAAATAAAAATGGCTAAGATGGTAAATTTTATGTTTTGTATATTTTACCACAGATTAAAAAAAAAAAACCTAGGAGCCAGAGTCGAGGAACCCTCCCTATCACTAATCCGAGTTTATCTGTCTCTCACAGCAGTGAATTCTGTCTCTTTGCCACAGGGCAAAGACTCTGAACCAACTCCCCCCAAACACACACACACACACACACACACACACACACACACACACTCCTCACAACCAGCTGCATGGTCTTGAGCAGTATGACATCATCCTGTTCCTTTCATTCCTTGCCTGTCAAATGGGAGCAACAACAACACCTACGGGTGGGGGTGGGGGTGGGAGTTGTGAGAGTAGCCCATTCTCTGTGCTTAAAAGTCTCCACCGTGCAAGCCTCCCGCAGTGTGGAATGTATGGCAGGCACTGAGGATTCTCATGGGAAAACTCACATCCTCCCTCCCTCTATCTGCTTAGTTTGGGTATGGAGTCATCAGATTGACTTTTCGGGTATCAGATGAAAACTTTATATGTGAAAGGTGTCATTGGTCACAAAACAATAGGAGCAAGTCACCCTGGGCTCCAGTTCTATGAAACAGAGATGGAAAACGGCATTTATTTCTGAGAGACAAGTCTCCTCCACGGAGGGTTTTGAACCTCTAGCACTGTACATGCATTTCCTGAATGAGCAGTTACCCCTTTATAACAACTGGACTCTGACCGCTAAAATATGTAAAGCTGGACATGGTGGCACACGCCTGTAATCACAGTACTTGGAAGGATGAGACAGGAGGATCTCAGGTTCAAAGGTAGCTTAGCGAGACCCTCAGCAACTTGATGAGACCCTGTTTCAAAATAAAAAATAAAAAGAGCTGGGGTGTAGCTCAAAGGTAAAATGCCCCTGGTTTCAATCCCCAGTACTAAAAAATTTAAAAATAAAATATGTAAAATGTCCTCTCATTGCCCATCAGGTATTCAAAAGTATATTCTTCTAAATGAACAACAGTGTATAGCAAATCCCTTAAAAGCAAAAGATCTGCTCTGTTCATCAGAATTTCTTAGTTTGACAATTACTGCTCAAATTTAATGCCTCCTAAAGATGTTACAAGAAAACACCTTTTTGTTCTGAGACATTTCTAAAAAAAATCCATTATGATAAATGACTGAATTATTTGGTTTATATAAAAGGTTATTGAGATTTTTGTGGAGTGGTTTTTTTTTTTGTTTGTTTGGTTGGTTTTTTTAATATTTTGTCTTTTTAAAGATTCAGTGGCTTTTCATTAGTTACTAAACTAAAACTCCCTACGGGAATGAAAGTTAATTTTCGATTTAGACACAACTGCCATCTTTAAGGTAGCTTTAGAAGAATATAGTATCTTTTAAGGAGGACATCTGAACACATTGTACAGTAAGTAAAACTCGGTAACTTGAAACATGGCAGCTTTGTGAAATCTAAATAAGTTTCATTGTCTTGTTTGTTAAAATAGCACATTAAAAAATATTTTGAAGAGCCAGCAGGATGCTCCTGACAGCTGAGTGGGAGGCTCCTGGCTACAGACCATGATGCTGAGCTGTTAGTTCTCTAAGCTAATTTGTTTGGTTTGGGGAAAGAAAAGGAAAAAGAACCGAATTCAAAGGGGGATCCACTCATAAGGAAAAACAGGTTCAATGCATATGAAAATATTTGATTCCCTTTTCCTTCTATACTTGGCTGTTGGTATGAAGTAAATAATGCTTTTACAGATGGAGAGAAATCCCATTTTCAAAAGGAAAAGAGAGAAGATTCTGGTTCTATGGTTCCTTCTTCCCACATCCTCTAACCCCAACACAGCCATAAAGCTTCAGATGAAAATGCAGTTCATCACCGAAATGGGAGGCTGGTCTCATGCTTTATTTCAGAGTCGAGCTTTAAAATTTTATAACCAACCCTTTTCTGTTTCCAGCTATAGAAACTTTACAAAACAAATAAGCAAGAGCTGTTAGATTTCATCAAGGAAATTAATATATTAGAATGCTTACCAGCCACTTGTTTTAACATCTGGTCACTTCTGGCAGAGCTGTCATCGTAATGTTCAAACAGGGAAAAGGCAGCAGGCATTTTCTCTAAAGAAGCTGTGCTCTTCATTGCAGAAAGCAACCTAGCAGGGGAACAGATCTCTCCATGAGTCAACAAAGTATTAGCAAATCGAATGGCGGCCAAAAAACAATTGCTCGAGACCAAGCTAGTGTGGGTAGGGGTAGTTTGTATGAGTCAAGTCCCCCACCATATCCAAAGGAGACTTAAATAGTTTGGGAGTCTGAAATATATATCTAGAATCTATTTGTGCAAGGGTTGTTAGGCTATGAGTAATCTTGAACATTTCATTCCTATATCCTCAAATTTGGAAAAAGTCTATCAAATTATACAGTCTTTAATTTTTTTCTATAAAGTTAGTACTAAAAATTACTTTCTATCTATCAATGATTATTTCCTAAAAAATATAAATGTTCAGAGATCACCTGGAAATGTACACACTGTAGAATATTCTTGCTATTCTCACTCTCGATACTAAGCTTCTAGTCATTTAATCATCCAAAAAACATTGTTCACCTCCTATGTGCCAGACACTTTCAGCAGTGAAAGAGGGAAAGGCCTCCCATTCTTCAAAGACCAGCTGAGCCACAGCTTATAAGTCTAACTAGTTTTTACAGACCCAAGCCTCTTTTAGGAGGAAAAGTGCTGCTAATGCTTAGCATTTTTATCCAGATGAAATATGGCTTTAAAAAAACAACAAGCTGGGCATGGTGGCACATGCTTCTAATTCCAGTACTTGGGAGGCTGAGACAGGAGGATGGCAGTTTGAGACCAGCCTCAGAAACTTAGCGAGGCCCTCACCAACTTAGTGAGACCCTGTTTCAAAATAAAAAATAAAATAGGGCTGAAGGTGTAGCTTGGAGGTAGAACACCCCATGGGATCAATCCCAAGTACTATTTAAAAAAAAAAAAAGGACAGGTCAACGGTTAACTCTGAAGGGGAAAGAGAGAAAGGGTAGTTTGCAAAAGAATTTGTCCTTAGTGTGAGGGGCCTTAGAGCAGATTAGGAGCTCTCCACCATGTCCTCTCTCATCCAGGCCTAGAACTCTCTTCCAGGAGCCAAGTCAACCCGGGAAATTCATCAGCTTCAGTCCCATGGACCTTGTGGTTTTCCCAGCAACAGACCACCTTAAGACCTTTACCCATGCTGTGGGAACTTTCTTCTCCCAGGTCCTTGTGTAGCTCCTCCTTCACTTAATTTAGATCTCCTTTTAAATATCTCCTCCTCAGAGGGTACACTGCAATATGGCATGGCCTGCCCCTTGCAGCCCTTACTCCACTTTATTTCCTAAGATTTATCACAACCTATTTGTTTTTTATCTGTTGACTTCAGCAGAATACAATTTACTTTCAGGGAAGGACTGTTTCGGACATTACTGTATCATAATGCATTACTTGGCACATCATAGACACTTAACAAATGTTGACTAAATAAGAGATGATAGTTTCATTTGGGGGAGAATATCAGGATCTCAGGGAGGGTGGGTTTGGGGTCAGTGTGAGGAGAAAAGAGTGCCATCTATGCTTACTATTGTTAGACACCATAACTGTCACTTGATTTTGGAGAGATGGTTCCAGTAGGGGCTTCAAAGAGGGGGTGATAGTTGGGTTGGATGTTAAAGAATGAGCAGGAGTTTCCTAGGCAGAAAAAGGAGTAAGAATATTGCAGATGGATGAGCAGCATGAGCAACACAGTGGAGAAGTGAAAGAGTATGGCACTAGAGGGCCAGAGGGCACCTTGAAAATCCATGGGAGTTGGTTAACAGAGAAATGAAACAGAAACATGGCTGAGGCTTGACTGTGAAGAGCCTTTCATACCCACCAAGAGTTTCAAATTCGTCTTTTGTTTGTTTTTGGTGTTTTGGGATGTTTTTGCTTTGGTTTTGGTACTGGGGATTGAACTCAGGGGCATTCTACCTCCAAGCTATGCCCCCGGCCCTTTTTGTATTTTGTCTAGAAACAGTCTCAATAAATTGCTGAGGCGGGTCTTGAACCTGAGGATCCTCCTGCCTTCAAGCTTATCAGGTAAGGCAGGGCAAGCTGCAGAATTGTTTATGCAAGGGAAGTTTGGAAGAATACCCTGACAAGCATCTGTGGAAGGACCAGAGCCAGTAGATAAGAAAGGCAGTGAGGTTGGTTGGGAGGACCCCAAGACAGTCAGGTGAGGGGAAACAAAACAGGCCTAATTAAAGCTTTGAGAATGCAGAGGGAAGAACAACAGACTCGGAATTAACAAAAAATGGTGACTAACATGTACACTAAGTCCTCTCAATACACATCACTAGCTAAATGCAGGGTTTTTTGTAACACAAAAGCTCTGGTTGTAGATATCACAAGTAAAATGTTTGAGTTTTCCTTTATGAAGTGACCTGTTCAATTTTAACACCAGCATATGAAAAGGCAAGTAGACATCCTTTCATAAGTAGATCCTCCAATGGTGCTGACTTTCTTTTTCATTATTATAATACAAAAGAGCAAAGTGGAGGAAAAATGCATTCCCTTAACAGAACAGCATTTTCTAAGCAAATGTGTTTTTCAAGATATGCAAATCTAGAGTCTAAATATGCTTGACAGCATTCCTTAATTTAAGCATTCTTAGTGTTGAGAAAAATCATTTAATATACAAGCACAGCCTTTAGAGATATAATATGAAAAGAAAGAGAGGAAAAAGCAGTAAGGTAAAATAAACTAGATACTTAGTACACTTCTTTTTTTTTTTTTTTTTGCGGTACCAGGGATTGAACCCAGGGGCATTTTACCTCCAAGCTACACCTTCGGCCCTATTTTTTATACTTTATTTTGAAACCGGGTCTCACGAAGTTGCAGAGGGCCTCACTAAGTAGCTGAGGCTGGCTGCAAACCCGGATCCTCCGGTCTCTGCCTCCCAAGTACTGGGATTACAAGCGTGCGCCACACCCAGCTCCACTTAGTACTTCTTATAGAGGAACAACAATAACATTGAGACTTGGAGGCAGAAGCTGTCTTGAGGACATGAAAGTCTTGTGTGTCTACCTGAGTGTACACATAGAGGTTAACAGAGCTTTCTTTAATTACGCATATTTCTTCACCAAATCCCAGAATTTTGTTGTCATTTTTTTTCCCTACAGAAAAATAATGGTTATCCCAAGAGTATTCTCCTTAGGTGACATGCAATTTTAGTAAAGATTAATTCATTGTCAATTGGACAATGCAATAGAAATTAATTAAAATGACACATGGATTAACAAGTATAAGCACAAAACCAAAAAATAGTATTTAGTATTAAATGTTTGTCAATTCATATCAGCAATAATCTGATGTTTAGAAAAGTAAAAACAGTCCATAGCATTTTTTTTTCCTTTTGTGGTACTAGGGATTGAACCCAGGGGTGTTCTATCACTGAACTATACCCCCAGCATTTTTTATTTTTTATTTTGAAATAGGTCTCATTAAGTTGCTGAGAGCCTCACTAAGTTGCTAGCCTCAAACCTGCAATCCTCCTGTCTCAGCATCCCAAGTACTGGGATTACAGGTGTGAGCCACCACTCTTGGCTCCATAGCATTTTTAAGGTAAAAGCATTTGCAGGTTTTCATTCACCACATTTTCTTACTAATCATTATCTTCCATGAATGCATGAAATATAATCAAATATATGCCTATGTTGTTCAATATATAAGGAATGGCACTATAAATTCATACACTTAAAATTACAGTGAAAAGATAAAACATTAGGCTCAACCACTAGGAAAGACGTCAAGTCTTGCCATGGGGAAAAAGATAAAAGGTAAGATCAGTATGAGAAGTTCAATTTCAGATGCACCAAAAGATAAACATAAGGGCTAGGGTGTAGCTTTGTGGTAGAGCGCTTGCTTAGCATGCACAGAGCCCTGGGTTCCATCCCCAGCACTGAAAAAATAAATAAACATAAGTCTGATGTTATATGTTTTTTATAGACATTTTCTAATTTCTTGTTTGAGTGTTTTGCCTTTCAACAGAATGAAGACTCTCTTAGACTGAGTGTTAAAAACACCAACAAAACAAAACAAAATCAAGAGTAAGAGTCATTTAGGTTAGCTGAGCAGAAAGAGAAGATAAATGCATGACTATCTTTTGAAGAGAAAATGAAAGAATATGCCATTAAGATTACATAAGTCATAAAATTACTCAAGGCAGATAGGGATGATTCCTTCACATACTCGTATTTAACCAATAAGTCTAAGTATCTACAAAATTTTTTGTTTGCAGTGACAGGAAAGATGTTCGAGCTTGGGCTGAAAATACAGAATACATCTCAAGGAAGCAGTTAAAAATCTACATTATGATAATTGTTATTTAACTAAAGCACATGCAATTTTCGTTCAAAGCTGTCATTTAGCTTTTAAAAGCACTGCGTCTAAAAGCAAGACTCCAGTAGCTCACTAAATGTATTTTTTTAATTGGCAGTTCATTTTCTATAAAGCATCAAAATATTAAAAATAAAACATCCAGTCATGCTATTCTCAGTCGCCAGTACATTGTGCCATGTTTTATATACCTTTCATTGATTTCCTCAAATGACTTGTGGGGGTGGGGGAGAGAAAGGGAGGAGGGAGAGAGAGAGAGAAAGAGAAAGTCTAATTAACAACAAAAAGAAAAACCAACCAAGAGCATAAAGATCACACAGGTTGGAAAAGCAGCTTCCTGGAAGCTGCTTCTCTTTGGGGCTTCAGCCTCCAGCAGGGAGTGAGGTAGGGGTGTGGACAACATGGGGGGGGGGGCTTTAGTTTGCAGTTCAACTCTGCTCTCTCTGGTCAGCAAGGCTGGCAATGGTTGCTTATGTTCTGCTTCAGTCTATTAACAAATGGCTTAGCTTCCAGGATAGAATTCTCAGAAGCAAGAAAAATGACTCAAATTTGCTCAATGTGGGATATATATCAAAAATGTAATCAGTAGTTATCTTTGAGTGATACCTTCTCTGTGCTTTCCTGTATTTTCCAATTTTTCTAGAATGGATATTTATCACTTCATAAGCAGAAAAAAATGCTTCTTTTTTTAATTTGTTCTTCTGGAGAGAAGGAACTATTATCAAACAAAAATGAGGTTGTCAGGGGACACAAGGCACTTTATTAATGTTATACTTCATAAGAGGTAATTGCCTTAATTAAACATAAAGCAACCTAATGATTTCACTTCTCCTTTGAGGATGACCTTGTCCACCAGACTCAAATTGGCCCTGTCTGGAGGTGTCCCCAGAGACAAATCAAAAGCCTAGCATTACTCCATTTTGCCTTGCTTTGTCTCCAAACTTTACTAGAGGACTAGGAGGACAGGGAACTTTGAAAGGGAGATCCCTGCTCATGGAGGTGATGTTTTCTCTTATTAGACAATTAGGCTTGGGCCTGCCCTCTCCATTATGCCATCTCCATTATGCCCAGTAAATCCTGGCTCCCAGAAAACCAGCATCTTACTGAATGTTCTAGTGAGTTCTAAGGAGCTAAGAGCTGTCTCTGTGGTGCAAATCGAGGAGCTCGCAGGATTCTCCCTGTCCAAAGTTGCTTGCTTGAATTAAGAAACCCTGTCCTCCACAAGCCCCTTGTAAAAACACCACCATAGTCCTCCAGAGGGGTACCACAGTTTATGTCACCCCTTTGCATCTAAAAGTATCCCAAAATGTTACTCTCAGCCAATTGTTGAGGCTCGGAGGGAATAGTTCACACAAGAGGCCACCTCAGATTGGACTGTGGACAGGACAGTACCAAGGGTCACAGGGCTGGCCCTCAGAGGGAAGGTGTGGCATGAGTAAGATTGTAAGACTGCTTTCTCTCCCTCTTAGAAGGTGACCGCTCCACTGTGACAGAATGGCATGATGATACTGTAGCCTGACTCCATGGCTCTTTCAGCTAAATGGGTGTTAGGGCTTTCAGGATTCACTAGGCTTAGAGCTTTCAGGATTCACTAGGCCTTGTCTATAGGTATTGTGCATGCTCTAACAAATTTTTTTAAATGCTAGAATTACATAAGCCCCACACTAAGATATAAATGATCTTAAGGAATATTGAAAGATGAAGTTTTAAAAGTACACTCGTGCCAGGGTGGGCTCCCAGTGCTGAGACCTGTTTCACTTGGCACTTACAGTGAGGAAAACGGCCTCGTCTAGTTCCTCTGCTTCTCTCACGATGGTCTCCAGGGTGTCCTTGGCAGTGTCCATGCTCTGCAGAAAGTAGACCATCTGGTCATGCAGGAACTCCATCTTCTTTTTCTTCACTTCCTCAAAGCTCTGGGCTTTCTCATCATACTGTGCCAAAACCTTCTTCATCATCTCCTCATTCTGTTCCTCCAGCCTTTTCTCATTTTTGCTACAATTTTCCTAGAAGGGAAAAAAAAAAAAACAAAAGCACTTCTGAATGAAACAAGAAGTACATGCCTGCCAGGTGTAGTGGCACACGCTTATAATCCCAGTACTTGGGAGGCTGAGACAGGAGGATCGCGGTTCTCGGCCAGCCTCAGCAAGTAGTGAGGCCTCCGCAACCTAGTGAGACCCTGTATCAAAATAAAGAATAAAAAATAGGGCTGGGGGTATAGCTCGGAGGTAGAATGCCCCTGGGTTCAATCCCTAGTACGGCAAAAAAAAAAAGAAGTACAGGCCTTCTTTTTTCTTTCTCCCCATCCCCATCCCTTTTACAAAATCAACCTCCAGCACCCCAATAAGAGAACCAGACATTAAGTGCACAGCCTAAATTTCCAACTACAAAACCCTTTTGCCATCATTAGCTTTGCAATCAAATAAACTGTAAGAGTTACATCAAGAAGGTTTTAGATACTAAAACTCAAAAAAAAAAAACCCTGGAAGGAAGACATTTGTATATACATCTTGCCCACTTGCCTTCCCACAGATAAAACTTGAAAATAGCATCGCGATGAGTGAAGCTCTCTGGATATCAGGTGGTGGAGAAGGGCTAGTGTCATTTTCAGCACTCCACTATTATCATAGTGTGAGGGAGAGAGCTGCCAGGATATGGAATAGGGTCCTACATTCCCGAATGTTCTCCAAGGAGGGGGCAGCTCCTCACAGTGAAAGAAACTGTATTGCCCACCTGGACATACCCAGATGTCTGGCTATCCTCACTAGCAGGGCTAGTGATAAGGCAATCACATAATTTACTCTCGTGATCATGGTATCTCCCCTGCCAGGCAAGTATACTCTCTAAAAGGGACACTTGGGGGAAGGGACAGTAAAATGATTATGAGGTGTTCACTGATCTACAACAGGAGCAGAGGACTTGTGCAGCAGTCTCCTGCAAGTGGCCTTGGGCCCTCTGCTACTCCTGATTGACAGGTGAGAGTGCCTGAGCCATCTCTGCAACGATGGTACATTTCTACCCACTCCCCTCACTGTGGAGGGGGCAAAAGTCAGCAGCCAGGAGAGAGTGAACCCATCAAAGACAGTTGTACCATGGGAGGCGCTCCTGGGCATGGGGCACTGGGCAGTGACTTAAGAGTATTTCTGCAGGACCAACCCTGTAAGAGGCAGGAAGGTAGAGCAATGGACTTAACTCTGAGTCTCAGTTTCTTATCTATAAAGTGAAAATGATAACACCTATCTCATAAGGATATTGTGAGGATTAAATTAGGTAAAGCATGTAAAGTATGTGCCCTATTATTGGCAGTGCCCAATAAACATGTGCAAATCAATTATCCTTAGGCAGGAAGTAGTCTCCCTGATTATATATGGAGGGAAGACTCTAAGAACCCTCACTTCCAACAGAACAAAACCAACAATGGTAAATAACGTGCACACACACGCAAACCCCAGTTCAGATCCTTTTAGCTCAGAATCATTTATTCATGATAAAGTAAAAGAGATTACATTAACTTACCTCAATGGTATTAAAAAAGGATTCTATCTCACTAACAAAGGCTTCAATCCTCAAGGACTTTTCTTGTAAATTTTCAAGAAATTCTGCTAATTGAACCTAAAAGAAAGGAATTAAAAATATCCTTAATATGCAACATTTGGGGAAAGAACTTCAAGCAGTGGGCTCCAATTCCTTATAAATGTAAAACATTTGATAGATATTTACCATGTTCACTAAAAAAAATCAATCTTTGAACTATTTTTGCAGCTTCATCTAAATGGACTGTACATAATTGTGTACGATAAACAATTAAGAGGTTTGGGAGAGCCCCAAAGCAACTATTGAAAGACAATTTATCTTCTCATATAAAAGAAAGGACTTCTTAGTCAATTGGTGAGCTAAAAGTGTGCCTGTTTTAATGAACTGTGGATTCTTTAAATTAATAAGGAATAACTGCTCTTTAGTAAGGCCTCAACTTTCATACATTCTGAAATAGCAGGCTTTTTGCTAAATTGGTCCAATATACCTGCATAGTGTCTATATTTCACACCAAAGGCCTCAGGCGTGCCTAGAACATCTTGCCCTGCAAAGACGATCAGAATGTAGCATACCAAATAATGAAAAGTGTCTACTAAAGGGACCCAAAAGTTCTGAAGACCTTCAAAGGGTTGAAATACTCAAGAGGTGATGATCAACTAGAAAATGTATGAGGTGATGGGGTGGATGGTATCTACTTCAGCCATAGCTATAAACCTAGCAGTAGTCTATCTTGCTAAACTTAAACAATGAAACAGAGTGGCAGAGCTTCAGGTATCTAATTCACTGTCCACAGAATGATGAAGATATTACAATGATAAAGCCTCTTCAGGATCTGGCCTCTACTTCCTGCTATAGCCCCTACCTCCAGAACCTTCCAGCCCCCTGGCTACCATCAAACAAGCTGTGTCTCTTCCTGGGACTCTCTTCATATGCATGCCTTTTCCTATGGTTTTCACTAGCTGTAGAATGTGCTCCCTGCCGTGGACTGCTACAAGAGCTCTATCTCATTTAAGACTCGGCCAGGCATCTACTTTTAGAGACACTTCCCTCCCCTTCCTCCTTCTACTCACTGCTTCACTCCCAAAAGGTTAGTTCCTCAGCACATTGTGTTCCCACAACCCTGAACTGATTGGGGGATCTACAAGTCCATCTTCCTTTTTCCTCTTCTTCTCACTCTCAATGATTAGGACCATTCCTGACACAGACCAGGAGTTTAGTAAATGGAAAGAAGGAAAGGGATGAAGGAAGGAAGAAAATAAATGATGAACAAAAGATAAGCCATGATGATGAGGATGGACTGGGGAGGAAAAGCAAGGACACAGGTCATCTGTAAATGTAGCCCTTGGTCCCCAAGGAGACACAAAAGCCCAGCCATAAGATGTTAGGGGATGCTCAAGTTACAACTTTTTTCAACTGAGTGTATGTGTGTGTGTGTGTGTGTG